>WWET01002441.1:204390-220344 GCA_011038615.1 Limnodynastes dumerilii
CGCTACGGGAGCCATCTGACCCTCAAGCCACATAAGAACCTGCAAACCGAGAACATGCCGAGGGACGGCTATTGCTATTAGTTGCGTATATTTAGGAACCTATCGCGTTCTTAAGTGTGAATCAGGTCCTGTATTCACATGTAGTTAATGCTGGCTCACATGAATGAATGAATAAATTATATTGTTGGAGGCCACACTCCATAGGCCAGATCCAGCAGTCAGATTTTCTCCCAGTTCCCGAGCCTTACCATTGGCTTGCGGATGCTCTCGCGCTCTTTGCATGCATACACGTGTTCCACCTGTTCAGAACACATCACATGCCCATCCAGACTTAAGAGAGACACTACACTTCTGAGAGAGGGACTGTATTGAGTTTGTAAATGGACAGTCAAAATACAATATAAGTGCTCTTGCCTAATGTGCGCCGATCAAGACTAATACCGGGTTGCCACGTCCCCGGAAGACACAAAATTCGGGCATTTCTCCCGATATCCAGGCAAATCCTTTGGGCTTGAGGCCATGTGTTTATGCAAATCACAGCCTTAAGCCCCGCCCCTGCCTATCAGTACTGTAATTCCTTGTGTTACTAGGATTGGGAAGGACTTAATGGCGTAATGTACATCATCTATCCCCGGATCACCCCCATTAACACTATGAATAGGTTGGTTCAGGACGCAATTTGATTAAATCACTGGGAGATCTCGAAGAAAGTGAAAGTCGTCAACCCTGGTGTAATAAGGTTTCTCTGGGTGTTTGAGTGGGAAAAGTTAGGTGCTGGCTGTCATGCTAGTGGGAATGGTGATATTGCGATCACACGGAGGCATGGAAAGATCATCCCAGTGTTTTCCAATCTGGTGGGAGTCCACTCTATGATAGGTGGCCTTCCGAAGTAGAGACAGACGAAAGTTCATTTTCGTCTGTCCCTATTTCGAATCGCTGCCATTTTAGATTTTTTTTATTTTAAAGAATGGGTGATCATGCAGATTGGGAACATGACAGCACTTGTGTCCATAATATAATACATTACCTGTAATTATGAACCAGAACCTTAGATTTGATTTGTGTGCAGTTGTAACCCCGAGCAACAGTTCTGTTAACCTCTTCCTTCACATCAACTTCCGATAGTCGGGTCCTGCGTCCTGCAAACATAGGTGTTGAAGTCCGGATCAGCAATCCTATACTGTACATCGAGATAGCAAGTCACATGATCTCAACTCAGCCTCTCTATAGAAGTGTCAGAAGTGACATTCCCCTTATGTCTGCATGGGTCATATTTCAACTGATGCGATTGTATGATCATCAACTAAGCCGAGATCAGATCGGAATGCTTGAAAAACTTGTGAAAATCAGATTTTAGAATCCTGCCCTATGTGGCCTTTAAATATTATTAGACCATATTTGGGTTTTGAAAGGTGGGCACTATACATACAATTATCTTTATCTATATGTTTTGCATTAAATACAATATATTAGCCAGTAGGAAAAAATCTTTATGCTCCATAGATTACAAATATCAATTAGTGCCAGCTCCAAAAGCTAAAGGTTGCACCAAACTCGGCAATATTTTATTGCAGCTGATTTTTATGTTTGGCAGCTTAGAGGGTATTTTCCTGGCACAGATGGTCCTTATGTTGATCTATGTGTATTTAAGCTGGTGAAAGAATGCAGTTTAGATAAGTGTGCAATGTTTAGCTGGATGTAAAGCATTCATAATGTTATTATTGTTATTGTTTATTTATAAGGTGTCAAAAGGTGTACACAGCGCCATACAAAATACAACAACAAAATACAGTACAGACATTCAGGGCAGGGATGGACAGCATAGTACATGATAATTTACAGTACAGACATACAGGGCAGGGATGGACAGCAAAGTACATAATATACATTATAGACATACAGGGCAGGGATAGACAGCAAAGTACATAATAATATACAGTACAGACATACAGGACAGGGATGGATAGCATAGTACGTAATAATATACAGTACAGACATATAGGGCAGGGATGGACAGCATAGTACATAATAGTATACAGTACAGACATACAGGACAGGGATAGACGACATAGTACATAATAATATACAGTACAGACATACAGGACAGGAATGGACAGCATAGTACATAATAATATACAGTACAGACATACAGGGTAGGGATGGACTGGACNGACATACAGGACAGGAATGGACAGCATAGTACATAATAATATACAGTACAGACATACAGGGCAGGGATGGACAGCATAGTACATAATAATAAATATACAGTCATACAGGGTAGGGATGGACAGCATAGTATATATTAAATACAATATGACTATAAAAATATCACAAAAATACAATAAAGTGAAGCAAGCACAGACCGCAATGCAAAATGTGAGGTATTAAGCTCAACAGATAAGGGAGGATGGGATAGAGTCCAGAGAGGTTGAGAGGGAGCCACCAAGTGGGGACAGAGTAAAAGGGTAACAGAGGGGGACAAGAGGGTACAAAGTAAGGGCGCGGAGGAGGGACCAACACTAGGATGGAGGTCTGCTTACATGAGTTAACACTGTAAATGGGAGGGATGAACTTACAGAAGACATAAGAGTGGGGGATGTTGGTGTTGAGCAGAGGAGTGGGGGAAGGAAGGACAATAATGGATAGATGTAGGATGCAGTGAGGAAGTTAAGTGGAGGAGGGGTAGGCAAGCATGAACAGGTGTGTTTTCAGTAAGCACTTGAAGACCTGCAATGTGGGGGAGAGTCTGACTGAAGAAGGTAGATAATTCCAGTATAAAATTGCAGCACAAGAGAAGTCCTGGACATCGGTGTGATATACGGTGATCAGTAGGGAGGTCACACAGCGGTGATTAGCAGAACAGAGAGGGCGGGAAGGGGTGTGCATGGAGATGTATGCATAGATACTAATACCAGGGTACAGCAATGCAACTTGACTGCTTAAAAGGGACACAACTTGGAATGCCCCCTGCTGTCTTATGAACATAAGTTGGTGTATGTATAGATTGTTGCGGCTTTTTAAGTTCTTATGATCATTGGAACTGATTCACTTCCATGAAAGCGGCATTTTCCTATTGCTGTTATTGGTAAATCCCAGCACTATGTACAAGTACTGCATTCGCACGATCCTCTGGATTCAGCCCTCTGTACTGGTAGAGTTACCAACAGCGGGCGGAACACAGAAAACTATTTTGTTACGTGGCAGTGAAGTAGCACAGTTAGAGTGTGCTAAGTACCCGCCTTACTATCCAGACTTCTGTACCGTGCCCATTTTACATGAGGAAATTTTAAGGTAGGGGTCAGGGAGCATTAGCCCATGACAGCGAGAGCAGCGGCCTCTCCTCATTGGCCCAGAGAATAAGCACAAAAGGGGGCTTATGATAACATACTAAATTCCACAAGCAGGAGTGCAGCACAAAGAATGGATTTCCGTGGCCAGGACCCGACCTTAAGTATTCCGCACGCATCTCTTAACCAAGCACATACTGCACAATTAAATACCTATGCCCACCCCCAGGGCCGATGCTAGGGTTTCTGGTGGCCACCTGCAAACTATAAAGTTGTGCCCTCACTGAGCCAGCGCTGTAGTGCAGACAGGGTAGCCGCTATCTCTGCCCTCTATCACCCTCCACAGATAGAGCACCACAGCCTGCCGACATATATACATAAATATCAGTCACTAGTCACTTTGGTGTGTGAGATCTACAATCTAAGGGCCAGATCCAGAGCTACGTCCGCTAGCGAATTTTACGCTAGCCGGAGACGTAAAAACACTATTTTGTATGTTCTGCGCATGTGCGCGGCAGATGTTATGGCACGTAACTGTGAACGTACATACCAGCCTAGTATCAAGAGTGTTACTACGGGCGAAGGGGCATGCCAGCCATACGATACCTGTAATTACGCTTGGGAGGCGGGGTGAGGCATTTAAATCATACAGTATGGGCGTGCTTAGGTGCGTAAGTATGTGCAGCTATTACGGAGTTATGCTTTGAAAAGATAAAGTTGAGTTTGAAAAACGTAAAACGGCAAAAGTACGTCCGACCGAGGGGAGTGTCTAGAGGAGTGCATGGTAATTACGATGGCGTAAATACTCTACGTGTTGAAACGTAAAGAGAACGTAGGTCTGGATCTGGGCCTAAGACACTAGACTAGAGGGACTCTAGTAACTGACAATTACATAGAAGAGAAAATGGGCCGTCCCCTCTTCCACTGGTTGCTCCGGTGCCGGTCATTATCACATATGAGAAAAGGGAGACTCCCCTTCTTATATATTCACCCCTTACTCTGTGCTGTCTCTCCAGCCTGGCACCGGCCGGCAGAGCACACCCTTGTGAAACTTATTGCGTCAGTCCTGAGTACCACGCGAATCTTGGGTCGTGTGGAAAGCAGCAATGGGTGTTCCGATGCAGGACTTACGTGCATCACGTACATAAGTAGCTGAATTTCTTTAAAAAGTTTCATAGAACCATAGGTTTTCTAAAAGGTGACGGCAGATAACAACCACGTAGCCCATCTAGTCTTCTCTTTCCAACCACTCTCTCCAATTTCGCCTGAACCCACCACCCTCCATCTAACATTTATCACTCACTCACCCCAATGGGGTCACACTCCCTACCACAGACACCAGTTTGTTAGCAACCAATTCACCTACTAGCATGTTTTTGGGCATGTGGGAGGGAACCGGTGCACCCAGAGGAACCCCACGCAGACACAGGGAGAACATACAAACTCCACACAGATAAGGCCTTGACTGGGAATCGAACTTATAACCTGAGCCACCATGCTGCCTGACTTTACGTAAAATGTCTGAAAACTGATGATTTTGACGTTTTTAAGTGAAAGTAATTATTTTCCTCCATCCCCTTATTTCTCAGTAGGGAAGAGGTAGCGGAAGTCTATTTACAATACTCTTAAACTAAGAAAACTTTCAGAGATCTAAGTAGGAATCCAGTACTATTTGAAGATGGCTGTATCTACAAAAGTCTATGATGGGGGGATCACTTCAGATCCATCCTTGCCATACACTTGGTGCAATATGAAGACAGCACATATGTAATACCATATATTTTAGTAAACAGACGCCATATTTTTGAACAGGTTTTTATATAACTCCACCAGATTACATGGTGCTTTACAGAGAATATTTCACATTCACATCAGTCCCTGGCCCATGGGAGCTACAATCTTAGGGCCAGATTTACTAAGCTGTGGGTTTGGAAAAGTGGAGATGTTGCCCATAGCAGCCAATCAGATTCTAGCTGACATTCTCTAGTATGTAATAGTTAAATGAGATCTAGAATCTGATTGGTTGCTATGGGCCATATCTCCGTACCTGCAGCTTAGTAAATCTGGGCCTGATCCAGACCTTCGCTCGGGTGCGTTTTTACGTTGGTCGTAAGCGTAAAAACGGACATTTGTACTTACTGCGCATGCTCGGGGCAGATGTTACTCTCATGTTACGCTATGAAAGTCTGAGTATATGGGCCTTAAGCGTGCCAGCTTCGTTACTACTCTCGAGGGGGCGTGGCTACCATACGAAAGCCGTAAATACGCAAGAGGGCGGGGTGAGCCATTTAAATTGTACAGTATGGGCGTGCTATGCGCTGTAACTACGCAAGGAGCGTTACGATGACCGCGGCTACACGTGGAAAAGTTAGGGTAGGGTTTGCTCAGAGTAAGATGGCAAAAGTAAATACAAACAGGGGGAGTGCATCGGAGGTACGCTGGCGTAAATACGCTACGCACACAAGCGTTTCATGATCGTAGGTCTGGATCAAGCCCTCTGTCCCTAAGTTTCCTAACACATATATACACACAGACTAGACTAGGGTTACTTTAGTCAGCAGTCTATTAACTTACCAACACATATTTGCCATGTGGGAGGAAACCATCACAGACACAGGGGGAATATACAAACTCCACACAGATAAAGCCGCACCCGAAAATCAAACTGATGACCTTAACGCTGTGAGACACAAGTCTGATGGAAGGCTGGGTTGCGATTACAAGTGGGCAGCCTTGGTTTTGCAATATACAGCATAGACAAACTCTCTCAATGCACCAATCACTGATCCACACCACCACCATGGCTATAGGAAGTGAGGGGACTGTTTTGTGGCTATATGGATATTGTGGGCCTGCGTTTGTGGATCCCTCTGCCTTTGGGGACAAAATTGCGTTAGAATCGGCTCTTTAAACTGGTCCTAATTGCCTATTTTACATGATATCTGTCCCCAATTAAACAGTGGTTCACAATATCTATATATGTACATAGGGACCCGATATAATGACTTTCTCTTCTGTACAGCCCACTTTGCACTCTAAAGCCAAACCCTGCGCCACATAGTATCAGCATTTGCACTGGTTCTGCCTATGAATCTACTCCTAAATTGCTTATTCTGATTGGCTGAGGGGTGCAGCAGTAGCAGGGCTAACCTGGCTGGAGAAGACGTCCCAGGATTCAACCATGTGGGACATTGACTTAAATTTCACTTTGCTATGGACTAGGTCAGGGATGACCAACCTGTGGCTCTCCAGCTGAAACTACGAGTCCCAGCATGCTTTGATTTGCACAGGCATAGCCGATACCTAACAAAGCATGATGGGAGTCATAGTTTAACAACACCTGGAGAGTCACAGGTTGGTCAGGCCTGGATTAGGTTTTTATGCTCATGAATGTAGTCAACATACCAATAGGATTAAAATACTGACTTCAGAACAGTCTGATTTTGTGTAAGGAGGGAATTTGTATGTGGCTTTAAGCTTCTCCTGGGATCTTAAGGGTTTCTCTATAGACCATCTACAAAGGAGCTTCTTCCTCCATCCCCCTTCCTCAGATTCCTTTTATTTTTGCTAGCAGATGTTTGCTGCTACCACGCCTTGCAATTTTCACAGCATCCTCTCCTCCCCACCCCCTCCCTGTGTTTTTCACTCCTCTTTTCATCTAAAGGCATCATACAGCAATGACACACAGCCTAGTAGAGTCATTCTTAACCCTATCATTAGTTTTAACTAAGCCTGAACTCCAGACCCTGGGGCTGATCCAGAATTTTTTTTTAGGTGTAAGTGTGGACCTGAGAAATACCATATTGATCTTTAAGGGGAGGAACATTAAAATTGTAAAAAAAAGAATTAGAATTGAGAGGTGAGGTGTCTTAGCTCAACTCTAATTTATAGATTAAACACAAAACTATGCAGTATATGAGTTCTATGTGCAAAAGTAAAGCATTTTCCCTGCATGCAAAAGAATTAAAATGAATTAGCTCCCCTTACTCTGCAGAAAAGTTTAGCCGGCTGTACACTTGCACCTATTTTACCCTTACTCCCAAACTCTGCATCAGTCCCCTCTGTCTGGTAAACAGATGAATTGACTAAAGCTGGCCTTAAGCTGGCCATACACTAGATGATCATCGGCCCGATTTCCCAATCTCACCTCTTCTGCTAGGATTATCGGTCCCAGCAGAGGAGGTGTATGGTGCCGATAACAGGACATTTCCCTTGCGGGAAATCATCCCGTTTAACGGCCCACCTCCTGCTGGGACCAATAATCGTCCTAGTGTATGGCCAGCTTAAGAGTAATTGGATGAATCTCTGTAAACCATTGGTCAAGTGTAGTATATCCCAATCACAGTCCTCAGAATTCCGATAGTCCATGCTTTCCACGTCTCCTCACAGAATCACATGGGATGTAATGAGCATCACCTGACCTGTGGATCTTTTAAATGTATTGGTCAGTCTTGAACACCCCAGTGTTCCTGCAGGGATACCTGGATCGCCTTCACCGTTAGGTATTTCCGTGGACAGAGGGCCTGTTCCTTAAATAACGAGGACACTCGACTTTCACACCTCCACCGATCTCCTAGCGTACAAAACTTAGTACCGTATGCAAGGAGATCCATGCAACAGGACGGCACTTAAAGTCCATATGCCTTATCCCAGCCAGAGAGGCGGCCATAGGCATGTCGATTAAGCGAATTGGGCAGCGGGAGGCAGTCCTGCACAGATGAACGCAGAGCTGCACGGAGAACTATAGCTAGGGTTACTTACTTACGTGTCCAGAACTCTGCATAAGAGAATGGAGTGACAGGGGAGCCTGCTCTCCAGTGTGGACTGGTCTAGACCTATCAGAATGCATTTCTTCCTGTTGTCCGGTGAGTATATTAATTTCCTGCACATCAAGTTATAAGGGGATGAGCATAGCAATATAATGAGTGTATGGCACCAAGATAAACATTTTCAGCTCATTCAGAAAAGTGTTTAATTGTTTTTTTGTGTTTCAACAGTCTGGAAATTGTGTGGGTATTGTTTAAGCAGCAATTAAAGACAGATAAGGTGGTGTTACAATACTGCCATGTTGTACCCACTGGACCAGATCAAGCGAAACAAATGCAGCGCCAGCAAGATCACTCCCATCACACACATGGCGCCACATTTACTAAGATGCAGGTTTTGAAAAGTAGAGATTTTTCCCATAGCAACCAATCAGATCCTAGCTCTCACTTTCCTATTACATACTAAAGAATGTCAGATAGAATCTGATTGGTTGCTATAGGCAACATCTCCACTTTTCCAAACCCGCAGCTTAGTAAATCTAAGTTCTGACAAATAGACGCGGCCTGAAAACTTCTGATCTGTCTCCACTTAATCGCATCTGGTTGCATCCCACCATTACTGCACATTAAGGCACCAAACCCCTCCCACTTCCGATCACAAGCTATCCCGCTGTTGGAACTCATCGGAAGAAGTTTCTAAACATTGTAGCGTGGACTGCATTCGGAATGTGGAACATGCAAAAGTGGGTCGGAAAATGCCAGCTTGGTGAATGTCTATGTCCAATCCTTTATTTAGAATGATTAGTTAACACTAATATTATCAGTATTGGACACACAATAAAATATAATAAACTGAACAGAAAGTTATGGCAGATAAGAGCCACATGTTCATCCAGTCTGTTTAGTTGTCTACTTAAAAACTATACCAGTCCTATACCTGCCCTGATACAGAAGTACATTCTGTACTTACGCAAGTCTCTTGCGCGAGACCCCTTGACAAGTACCATTGGCGAATGCACACACCAGATGTTACATGTCTTAACTACTTCTATACACAAGTTCCGTGGAAGGGGTCAGCCCTTCATTTCCACATGTCTAGTTACAGATCTCCTAGTGCTTCTATAACTCGCACAGAGATCTGAATCAGGTCCACTGACCATAGATCTTATATAACCTTTAATTTCTGCGTCAAGCTATATATGTTTAGTTACGCTAGTCTTTCTTAGTATGTTTTATGGCACATCATGTACCAATTTACTAATTCTTCTCCCTGTGCAAACAAGTATCTGATTTGCCTTTGTCGTTGTTCAGTCACATGAAACTGTGACTCCTAGATCCCTTTCCTCTTCAGTAGTTTCTAATGTAGCGCCATTAATGATAAATTGAGCTTTTGAATTTTTGCGTCCCATGTGCATGATTTAGCATTTGTTTGGCATTTGCCAAACTATTCCTCCCTTCTTGCTAAATCATCAGTCATTTTGTGTATCCCTTCTGTCCTGTCTACCTTTTGATATATCTTTGTGTCATCTGCACAAAGACATATTTTCCACTTGAGACCACAGATAATATCACCAAGAAGGATAGTGAATCCATGCTGCTTGGGATTTTGTAAATTACTGGATTTAAGATACTGTACAATTTATTCCTTTAACAGTGTATCCATCAGTTTCCTTACCACTGATGTTAGACTCGCTGGTCGCTTCTTCCATCTTGCATATATGCTACTTTTCTATTATATACCTCACACATAACACAGGCTACACACTATACATTTACATAACACCCTGGTCACTGGGGATATTGAAACATACCACCAGACTTCCCTATCGCCCTGCGTCAATCCTAATAGATTCAGCAGAACATTGGTCAGCTCATTTAGGAAATCTGAACGATCCGAATTTCATGTAGGAGCGTTTCTAAACCATTTTGTTGGCATTCTGACAAATCGGCCCATGCCATACACTATACAACAACCAGGAGCAAATAATGTGGACTTATCAACCCCTAATGTTGTAGATTGTTGTTGAGGCTGTTAAAGATCTATGAAATATACAGCTGTTAGCTGTCTATTTTCATAGTTAGCTAAGAAAACATGATATGATCATAATGTCCTAATAGATTTTTCAGAATGTTCAAATGAATAATCCAAATTGTGATTAGAAAATTATATTATTCATATATCCAAATATATGAATAATTCATCCGCAGCTCTTCTTAAGAGCAGAGTCACTGGTTCAATGTTACGATATCACACATTCCAGTAACTGCACAACAAGCAGTCGTACATTTCTGAACACAGTCCTAATGTCCCGCTTTATTCCCTGAGAGGAAAATGGTTTATTAGTCACACAATTAACCTCACATCACAAAAGTCAAGGGCCTCTCATTAAAAATATAAAAAGTAAGAAAAGGGGAAAAATGTCCAGCTAGCCGCTTTTAACCAGTAGCTAACCTGCCATTCTATCAGTAAATTAAAATAACATTTATTTCTTTGTACAGTACCCCTGCATTCCATGCATCTGTCTATATGAACATATGCATTCATTTGAGCAATCACCATTTTGTGTAACTGGGCCTGCTCCTAAATGTTGTATGATACCTGACTTCCACAAGCTAAGTGAGAGGGCAGTGACATGGGAGTGCGGATTTTACCGACCTCCATGTGTGGTATGGCTCATATCCACTGTTTGGAAGCAGTATGGAACCAGCAGCTGACAGGGGGTGTTGGTCCACAGAAGCTATTATGAAGGCATTAAGGGGTTCATCTAGGTGAGTTAGCTCTCAATCTTGAAACACATGATATAGGACCCAGTTTAGGCACTCTCATTGGTTGAAGTTCGAAAAAGCCTTAAATAATTCAGTTGGCTTATCCTATATTTGCAAATGTAAGTAAATCAGGGTTGCCGACTTTCCTGGAATATTTGGGAGACTCACGAAGTTAGGGCAGTTCTCCTGGTATCCCAGGAAAGTCAGCAAATCTCCCGCAAGTCCCGACCCCCTGTCAATCTCTGTTGTAATCCCTAGAGTTGATTACGTCATCAGGCTCCGACCACCCCTGCAACACTAGGGATTACAGTAGTGATTGATAGTGGATGGGGCTTAATGATACAATTTGCAAAAACTTATTAACTATTAAACTATTATATCTGCATTTAATGTTACAGATAGAAGGCCAGGTTAGCTACTGGTTTATAATAGCAGACCGGATCTAAACCTCCACTTCTCTTGCTCCTGAGCACAGAGGCAGCGGACATCTCAAGCCGAATGTCCACTATATCCTGAGTCACATGTGAGCAGGTGTAGGCCATTCTCCTTGTATGTATGGGCTTATGATAGATGGACCATACCCAAAAACATCCATGTTGTCCACCAAGTAAAATGGGGATGGTTTAAAAAACCAGGACAGAATGGAAGGACATAATCCAGAACTTAATGTATTATTTGCATAGATTCCTCCCACCTTGCATATATGCTGTATACTTCATGCCCCCATCCCACCCTGCTGGTGGAAAGACTCTCTTTCTGGAAGTCTGGATGCTGAGGCCATCCAGGCCTGTGTTAAAGGCTGAAGTTCACACATGTGCTGTTACCAAGTGCGGATCATACTTAGTAAGTTTTGGTCCAGTGTGCTGGGGCATTTTCCCCTCCCTTACTGTGTCAATTTCCCCTGCCTTTCATGGACCTATTTATATTAACCCAGGGCTCAACATGCTCCCAGCAGACAATGTTGATGACATATAGGCAGAATGTTAACTGGTCCATGCGTGGTCAACCTGCTGTGATTGCTCCTCCATGTTGAACCAGGCACCAGGTGCAACATGTTGGACGTCATGGCAATTTGGCGCCTAGTATTTATCGAGCCCTGTGTTAACCATTTTATATATAGTATAGTATATATAGTATAGTATAGTATAGTATAGTATAGTATATATATATAGTATATATATATAGTATAGTGTAGATGTCCGGCACTCACTGTCTCTAAACCAATAATAATCACGCAACACAGCTTATGTCCAACGTTTCAGTTAATTAATAACTTTCATCAGGGATATATATATATATATATATATATATATACACACAAAAATAATACTGTTCAAAGAGAAAAACAAAATGCTATAAATGTGCCTTGTGGTTTCTATAGATTTTATTTAGTTATTTAGGCTGCAGTTATGCATTGTATACAACAGATTATCCCTCCGATGATAAATGGGTGCTCAGGCACTAAGAAAAGTACAAATGTAAAAATAAAAATCACTACCAGCTTGATAAATCAATTAGATTAGATGATTTATATATATTTTTGAGCACATTTTATGAAAATGGGAGTTAATGTGTTTTTCATTTTAATTAATCTTATAATACAAATATATTTTCTATTTCTCAAAGCTCTTCTATATTTTCTGGCATTAATGTATATTTCATACATTTGTATTGTAAATAACAGTGACCTATGTTCATACAAGGAAACTCATTCCAAGATGTTTTCCTTTACACAGCCATGCAGAAATATCCTATTGCAAAACAGATTAGATTTCATTGCCCTCTACTGAAGATCTTTGGGTTAATCTGAGCCTAGAGCATGCTGGGAAACATGTCTTGTTTGTTTTGTCTGAGTGACACTCTTGTTGCCATAGCAGCATCTCCTCCCTATGTTGCTATGGAGACAGGATGTGGAAGGACCACATCCTCACATAGAAACAGAGATAATAAAGCAGACATACACCTAAGGGGCTGTGTTTTCTTATGTGAAAGTCTCTAGGGAGTGAGAGTATGAGGTTATGTCACCATTGTTTCTGTCCCCTGTTTGCATGAATGAAAACTGTGGCATGTAAATTGGTCTAGTGAAATTGTTACAATACACTAGTCAGAATCTGGAGTGCATGATTGGCAACTAAATGTAAAGTGTCGTGTGATGCCATTTTACATGCATCCCTGAAAAACTAAACATGATTTCCATTTGATGAGTGTAACAACATCTGTACACCTATATACCCTGTGTACAAAGGCTTTTGTGTGTTCACTTGTCTATTTAGTTTTGCTAAGTTTGTTATATACTTAAAACATCCTGAATGTGTTAAGTTTATTATCAGTGCTACTTATTTATACAACATTTTCTGGAATACTGACATTCTCAATCATTCTTTTATTTTCTTGCCCAATTCACCTTCTTAGGGCCAGATTTTCTAAGCTGTGGATTTTGGAAAAGTGGAGATGTTGCCCATAGCAACCAATCAGATTCTAGCTCTCACTTTCCTATAACATACTAGAGAATGTCAGCTAAAATCTGATTGGTTGCTATGGGCAACACCGCAGCTTAGTAAATCTGGCCTTTAGTGATTTTGGTATATTAATTTACAGTACAGTATTTATCCAAGGTCACCAGCGACTGGCATTGGGATTTGACATGATTTCTAAAGGAAGTTACACAAAGTACATTGGATGATTAACCCACTGCCTTAGTCCTACAAGTCTTTTTCTACCAGCAGGGCTGCCATCACAAAACATGGGGCCCTGTGCAAGTAAAGTACACCCTACCCACACCAAAACGCTCCCGCTTTAGGACATGGGGACATGCACTGAAACCTGAGGGTAGTAGGTACAGAGTAAATCTGAGGAATTCATAGAAAAGGTACTAGATTGGTGGAATAGTCTCCCAATGGAGGTGGTAGAGGCTAATACAGTATAGCAGTTACCAAACATAAGCGTATCCTTTGAAATAGCTAATGATAAATAGGGTTTGGTGTTACCAGAGTATAGCATGCTGACTAAATGGTCCAAGGGCCGATTTCAAAATCGATGTAATGCAAATAAATCACCATTATGTTTTTTTTTTTAGTGGTTTGACTACTAGTATATGCAATGAATTACAACCCGCCAATAAAGGCTAAATAAATTGAGATATGAACAAACAACATTTAGTAAATCTGGTCTAATGTTTCTATATTGTATATTGCCTATAATCGAGCTAGAAAATGTCACCTCTCAACTCTAATGCTTTCTGCCAAACTTGAATTCCACTTTCCAGGATGCTCCTTTTCTGCTGTTTCTCCCAATTCTGAATCATTCTCCTGGTCTTAGAATATAGGTGGATGATTCAGTTAGACAAAGAATCAGACCTGACATATTTACTCTACTGAGTACAGGAAGACACTGGTGTGCATATCAAACCAAAATGGCAACATACAGAATGGTGAATAATACTTAATGGCTTTGGAATGTCCTTACTGTACGATTACCATTCCTGTTCTCACCCACCATGTGTATCTCATAGGCATAGTGATCGGCCGCTCCCCCATGCAGAGACTGAATTCTGCACCGGATATATTCCAGCCAATGCAGAATTCCTTTGCACTGTGCATGCGCAGTGAAAACAGACAGGCAATTTATGTACGTGATGTATGGAAGTTATTATTAAATTATTAAATGTGGAGCCGACCTCTTATTATTATGCCATTATTCTTTTATGCTTATTTTTATATACAAAATAATGTGTAAAAATGGATATGAGCAGAGAGATGCTTTCTATTAATATTATATGGAGCTTTAAGTGGCATGCATCACATGATAAAATGCAGTGGAGATTGGGTTTGGGCCTCTGATGAGAACGGCCCCGAACTGGCTGGGAAAACGATTTTCTTGATTTTGCCAGAGGCAAAGCAATCGTTCCCCGGAGCACCGAAGACGGAGCTCCGAATGGAAAGTGTAAATTTTACACCAACGCTTTCTCTAATCCTTACCCTAACCCTCCCCTTTCATGACCATAACCCTAACCCCCCCTTCTCCGCAGCCTAACTCTAAGGGCCAGATTTACTAAGCTTCGGTTTTAGAAAAGTGAAAATGTTGCCCATAGCAACCAATCAAAATCTATCTCTCAATTTTCTATTACATACAAGAGAATGTCAGCTAGAGTCTTATTGGTTGCTATGGGCAACATCTCCACTTTTCCAAACCCGCAGCTTAGTAAATCTGGCCATAAGACTCCCTTCCCCGCAGCCTAAACCTTGACTGCCATCTCCATAGCCTGACTCCAAGACTCCTTTCCCCGCAGCCTGACCCAAAGCCTCCCATCTCCGCAGCCTAAACCTAGACTCTCCTACCCACAGCCTGACCCTAACCCTCCCCTTCCATGACCCTAACCCTGCCATCCCCAGAGTCTAACCCTAACCCTCCTTTCCCCAGAGTATATCCCTAAAAGTCCACGTAGAGGTTCCTCACCTCTCCCATGGGGTCTGTGGCGGGCAGAAGGTGTGATGGGTACAGCAGGCGGCTTTCAAAAAGGGAATGGGTAAGTATGCTGATCGGAATATTTACCCATTAAAAAAGAAAATCTAAAATGGCTGTGTTTTCGAAATAGACAGCTGAAAATGAGCTTTCACCTGTCTCCATTTCTAAAACAGCCATTTCTGGCTACAGACTGATGGAGATATAAAGGAACTGTTAAAGAATGGACAGCTTTATTGGGTCGAATATTTAAGCTAGGATCACACTTACTATATGCAATTATTGAGGATCTAGGAGTCATTATTTCCAGTGACTTAAAGGTAGCCAATCAATGTAACAAAGCAATGAGAAAGGCAAGTCAGATGCTTGGTTGCATAGGGAGAGGAATTAGTAGCAGAAAGAGAGAAGTAGGAATGCCCCTTTATAAATCATTGGTACGCCCTCACATAGAATACTGTGTTCAGTTCTGGAGACCATGGGCCTGATCCAGAGCAACGCTCGCAAGCGAGCGTACGACGAGCGTATGCGAATTTTCGGCCAAAAATTCGCAATGCGCATGCCCAGTATGACAACTTCCGGTCGCCCGAGCGTCATGAGCGAATAGCGGGCGTATCGTTAGCGTATTTTTCGCTCGCTGGGCGTATTTTTTTTACGATGGTCGGCTGGGCGCC
>WWET01002441.1:236608-246738 GCA_011038615.1 Limnodynastes dumerilii
GGGGGGACGCGGGGTGGGAGTGGTGGGGGGTGCTGGAGGCACATGGTGGGAGTACTAGGAGTAAAGGGGGGGGGGGCACCAGTCCCTTACTGAGTACATATGCATGATTATACTTTTCAGAGGGCTGACATTTCTGTATTTAAAAACCTTTTTTTTTTATTTCATGTAATATTCTAATTTTGTGAGATTTTGATTTTGGGGATTTCATAAGCTCTAAGCCATAATCATCAAAATTAATACAAATAAAGCCTTGAAATATCTCACTTTTCATGTAATGAGTCTATATATTAGTTTTACCTTTTAAGTTGAATTACTGAAATAAATGAACTTTTGATCGATATTCTCATTTTTCGAGTTTCACCTGTATGATATCATTGGCGCTTGCAGAGGCGACAATAGTGGAATAGATTAGGTGGCTGTAGAACAGATACACTGGCCGGCTACTCTGCAGAAGTCTGTCTGAGTGTGTGCAGGCTGGGCATTTGGGAAGCAGAAAACAGGACAAATAAGCTCCGCCTGGCCTCGCCCAAACTCCACTTGGTCCAACCCATACTCCGCCTCGGCTCTTCCCAAAGTCCGCCCCCTTCCTAAACTTTGTGTTTTGTGCCACACAGGACAAAATTTTTAATAGTAATTTAAATGAAAACCCTGCCTTTAGTGTAGTCCACTTCTCGGGACAGACTGGAAAGTGGGACAGTCAGCCGAAATTGGGACTGTCCCGCTGGAATCAGGACAGTTGGGGGTATGTACTCTATTCGTGAGTGCAGGGGCACCCATTGGGCCTTCAGTAGTTACTAAGTGGGAATAAAGATTTGTTCCGTAATTCTGATTCCATAAACATCTTGAATGATCTATTATTTCTTTTCTTGAAGAGCACCCGGTGATGAAGAAGCTCAGGCTGAAAACCTTATTGCCTCTAAAGGTGATTAAACCAAGAATATCCAAATTAGCTTAATGCATACTTGCCATCACAAAATTAACTTTTTCTTTTTTTTTTTTACAGCTCGGGGAACTCAGAAAACAGATAATTAATGACAGCCTGTAAGTGATTTTTCCCTCTATTAATAAAAGTTTTGTTTAACACTGACAATGAACCGTAACAAATGAAAATTAGCAATATACATCGATCATCTATATGCTTTTTAAATGAATTAAAAAAATGTATTAACTTCAAAAATCACATTTCAAGTGTCCCATAAGCAAGGGTGCATTTAGGGGGGTTTCTAGTTGCTCAGAAACCCCACTACATATTAGGTTATTAGCAGAGGATTTTTATAAAGCCTGTTAATCAACCAATCAATGAGTAGCTGTGCAGCTCCCTCATTGGTTTCTGCTGCTGCCAAGTGCCGCTAATGTAAGGAGTAGATCTCTGCCACACAGTTATATGCTATGGTGTGTAAGATCATATATGTTATTGTGTATGTGTTTTGTTATAGTATATTGGTGTATGTGTAGGAGATATCAATAAGAAAAAGTTAACCTCTGCACAGGCAATTAAGTAACCTCGACGTACTAACCCCCAAATCTGGGGGGTGCAAACCACAGACCAAAATATAATATTTAGCAAACAAATCAGACAATAGAAATCTGATCTAAGAAAGTGACTGTTTCTGGTGCACAGCGTCAAATATAATTACAGTTTTTGATCTCAACACAAGGCGAAATATGAGAAAAAAATATTTTGTGAACAAAAAACTTATAATCAAAGCACAATCTCAGCAAATATAAAGTTTGCACAAATCTTAATAAACAAGCAAAATACCGCTACTTGGACCCACTGACTAAGAAGGCAGGAAAAAGCTCTCCCTATATCACAGCTAGCGGCCTCACGGCCAGCGCTTCACCTCTTCCGAGGTCAGTACTCTATCCCTTACCTAATCTCTGGTTGGCAGGAAGGGTCCCATATTAGTAAGAGCGGTCAAATAGAAATAGAAAGTTCCCCTGGGTGCACAACGGAGGAGATGCGTGAACCGACGCGCTTTTCGCTGGTCGGCTTTGTCAAGGAGAGGCTGCAACATAGGTGAGATGTGGAGGTAGGTTTAAATACTAGTGTCCTCCAATCACAGAACTCTGGCAATTCAAGTAGCAGAATGGAGACACCTGTGTATATGTTGCTGAGAAACAAAATAAGGAATAAACGACATTAGAAGAATTTCCAGAATCTTTTTGAGTACCACCATAAGTCCTCAATAATAATCATAATAACCAAACACAAAGATTAACTCTGAGATATATTACTATCTGATATTATTGTGAAAATCAAAGGGGGGCTACGTTATAGCCCAATGATCATGAAGGTCATTCTGCATAACAAAATATCCTACGAACACGCTGGAAATTAACAAATGAATTACATATGTATTGTGGATCTAAATATCGACATCTAAGATTACAACTCATGAACTACTATAGGCAAAAAACATTTTGTACTAAGCCATAGCTCTGTAGATACACCATTGGGTCCTCATATTGGGCATTCTATGATTCCAAGAAATAAGAAGTGTTATCCTAAGGAGAAACTAGATAAAAAGCCCAGCATGCTATGTACAAGATATATCAATTATAATGTCCTTGTCCTAATGTAGAACAAATATAACTCTTATTAAAAAAGAATATAATCATCTAGATTCAAACTCATGGATTACTTAGAAAAAACTCTTTCTTAAACCATGGTTCTAGCTAGTCACCACAGGATCCTCATGATAAAGGGTCTGGGAATAAAGGGATAAGACGTATTCAAAAGATTTTGACTCAGCCAAGTAAATATATATATATATACAGAATATTATATAAGATGGAACTCTTAATGGAAATGTCAATCATCATGAATCTAGAGCTATAATGAACATAGGTTTACTCATCCCCACATTTTGATATATACTTGTTATATTATGGTCACTATTCCATTAGTTACCAAACTGTGAACATATACGGTGATCTTGAGATGTGGAACCTAATAGGTAAAAAAAATGTCATTATTTCATTTTAAAAGTATTCCATATCAAAGGATAAAAACCCTAGTAGAGACATACCAGTTGAAATTCTAGATCAATATGTAATTCATGTGAACTCAAAATATGAGTAGAAAAAACTATCAACCGTAAAGTATAATCTAATCATTAATATTAGACATTCGAATACAGCAATCTTCACTGAAAGTTCATAGAATTCAGCATTATCTCTAGGAGAAGAATATTCTACCATTCCTGCAGTGTAAGATATACAATATTAATGTGAATGTAAGAAAGGAGAAAAATTCATGGCTTCATTTAAGCCTGATGGAGATGTGGTATTAAGCATGAATATCCATTTAAATTCCAATTGGAGTAAAAAGGTATCAATATTGCCTCCACGAATATTAGACTCTACTCTTTCTATGATAAAAGCTCTAAGCCCAGATGGATTGGAATTGTGTTTCATTAAAAAGTGTCCTGCAACCGGAGACAAAATTTTGTAATTGTCTTTGTCACGTTGACTGTTACGAATTGAGCCTACGTACTCTAGAAGACGGATTTTAAATTTACCTTTTGTCTTGCCTACATACCTTAGATGACATGGACATATAAGTACATAAATTACTTGATTAGTGTTACAGTTAAAAAACTTGGGTACTGTATGGATGCTTCCAAACTTGACCTTATAAGTAAGAGTTTTATCCATGTATGTACATGCTTTACATGTGTTGCACGGATATGATCCCACAAGAGACGGGTTAATAGAGCGTTTCATTTGAAAATTACTTGATACTAAACAGTCTTTGAGATTTTGTGCTCTCAACACATCGGAATTTTTTCCCCTAAGACTGATTTGTATACCGGATTACAAGTAAGAACATGACTGTATTTATTCAAAATCTGTGTTATCTCTGATGATCTGTCACAAACGTTACCTATAAACCGGATCGTCTTGGTTGAAGATTGTTTTGGTTTAGGATAAATTAATTTATCTCTAGGTGTAGTTATGACTTCATTATATGATCTCCTTAGAAGGCCTGAATTATAGCCTTGTGATAATAGGCGTTTCTGTTGTTTAGCCTTACTCTTGAGGTCCTGCAGAGTGGAACAGTTGCGTCTAAGGCGCAAATATTCCGTGTCACGGCAGGTGGGTGAAAACTATCAAAGTGAAGAAGGCTATTTGTAGCCGTGGGTTTACGAAAGGCATTAGTAATGATGTTGCCATCAGGGGTAATTGTAATTGTTAGATCTAAAAAATCTATACTTGTAAGACTCTTTTGTACGGTCAGTTTTAAGTTAAGATCATTATGATTTAAAGAAGTCTACGAAAGACATAAGAGTAGTCTCACCCCCCTGACATAGGAGCAGGATGTCGTCAATGTATCGAAGCCAGACGAGTATACTGGAATGGTACAACTCGCTGGCCTCGCCAAAGACGACATCCTGCTCCCATTTGCCAAGATGTAAATTGGCATAAGAAGGTGCACATGCCGTACCCATGGCTGTACCGCGGGTTTGTAAATAAAAAGTGCCATGGAAAGTAAAAAAAATTGTGGGTCAAAACAAACTCCAACAAATTAAGAGCAAATTGATTATGTTCTAGGGTATTTATCATTTTCAGAATATGTGCAGTAGCATTTAGTCCTTGTTCATGGGGAATTGATGTATACAAAGACTCTACATCAAGTAAGACTAGCCACGTTCCTCCTGGAACCTGCATATCATCTAAATGGGACAACAAATCAGCTGTATCTCATAGGTACAAAGGTAAAGTTAGAACCAGGGGTTTAAGAAAATGATCAACATACTTGCTGACATTTTTGGTCAGGGAACCATTCCCTGACACGATTGGTCGTCCTGCATCCATACAGTACCCAAGTTCTTTAACTGTAACACTAATCAAGTAATTTATGTACTTATATGTCCATGTCATCTAAGGTACGTAGGCAAGACAAAACGTAAATTTAAAATCCATCTTCTAGAGCACGTAGCCTCAATAGTAACAGTCAACGTGACAAAGACAATTACAAAATTTTGTCTCCGGTTGCACAACACTTTTTAATGAAACACAATTCCAATCCATCTGGACTTAGAGCTTTTATCATAGAAAGAGTAGAGTCTAATATTCGTGGAGGCAATATTGATACCTTTTTACTCCAATTGGAATTTAAATGGATAGCCATGCTTAATACCACATCTCCATCAGGCTTAAATGAAGCCATGAATTTTTCTCCTTTCTTACATTCACATTAATATTGTATATCTTACACTGCAGGAATGGTAGAATATTATTCTCCTAGAGATAATGCTGAATTCTATGAACTTTCAGTGAAGATTGCTGTATTCGAATGTCTAATATTAATGATTAGATTATACTTTACGGTTGATAGTTTTTCTACTCATGTTTTGAGTTCACATGAATTACATATTGATCTAGAATTTCCACTGGTATGTCTCTACTAGGGTTTTTATCCTTTGATATGGAATACTTTTTAAATGAAATAATGAAAAATATTTTGCCTATTAGGTTCCACATCTCAAGATCGCAGTATATGATCACAGTTTGGTAACTAATGGAATGGTGATTATAATATAACAAGTATATATCAAAATGTGCGTATGAGTAAATCTATGTTCATTATAGCTCTAGATTCATGATGATTGACATTTCCATTAAGAGTTCCATCTTGTATAATAAAATAATGACATTTTTTTTACCTATTAGGTTCCACATCTCAAGATCACCGTATATGTTCACAGTTTGGTAACTAATGGAATAGTGACCATAATATAACAAGTATATATCAAAATGTGGGGATGAGTAAACCTATGTTCATTATAGCTCTAGATTCATGATGATTGACATTTCCATTAAGAGTTCCATCTTATATAATATTCTGTATATATATATATATTTACTTGGCTGAGTCAAAATCTTTTGAATACGTCTTATCCCTTTATTCCCAGACCCTTTATCATGAGGATCCTGTGGTGACTAGCTAGAACCATGGTTTAAGAAGGAGTATTTTCTAAGTAATCCATGAGTTTGAATCTAGATGATTATATTCTTTTTTAATAAGAGTTATATTTGTTCTACATTAGGACAAGGACATTATAATTGATATATCTTGTACATATCATTTTGGCTTTTTATCTAGTTTCTACTTAGGATAATACTTCTTATTTCTTGGAATCATAGACCACCCAACATGAGGACCCCATGGCGAATCTACAGAGCTACGGCTTAATACAAGACGTTTTGTGCCTATAGTAGTTTGTGAGTTGTAATCTTAGATGTCGATATTTAGGTCCACATTACATATGTAATTCATTTGTTAATTACCAGCGTGTTCATAGGATAGTTTGTTATGCAGAATGACCTTCATGATCATTGGGATATAACGTAGCCCCCCTTTGATTTTCACAATAATATGACATAGTAATATATCTCAGAGTTAATCTTTGTGTTTGGTTATTATGATTATTATTGATGACTTATAGTGGTACTTAAAAAGATTCTTTTCATAAACTAAGTTTAACATGCAGAAATTCTTCTAATGTCGTTTATTCCTTATTTTGTTTCTCAGCAACATATACACAGGTGTCTCCATTCTGCTACTTGAATTGCCAGAGTTCTGTGATTGGAGGACACTAGTATTTAAACCTACCTCCACATCTCACCTGTGTTGCAGCCTCTCTTTGACAAAGCCGACCGGCTAAACGCCTCTCCTCCGTTGTGCACCCGAGGGGGTGCTTTGAACTTTCTATTTGACCGCTCTTACTAATATGGGACCCTTCCTGCCAACCAGAGATTAGGTAAGGGATAGAGTACTGACCTCGGAAGAGGTGAAGCGCTGGCTGTGAGGCCGCTAGCTGTGATATAGGGAGAGCCTTTTTCCTGTCTTCTTAGTCAGTGGGTCCAAGTAGCAGTATTTTGCTTGTTTATTAAGATTTGTGCAAACTATATATTTGCTGAGATTGCGCTTTGATTATACGTTTTTTATTCACAAAATATTTTTTTCTCATATTTCGCCTTAATAATATATTTAACTTGTATATAAAGTAACAATTTAAAAAAAAAAATTATTTTCAGTTGTGTTGAGATCAAAAACTGTAATTATATTTGACGCAGTGCACCAGAAACAGTCACTTTCTTAGATCAGATTTCTATTGTCTGGTATGTGTGGGAGATGCATTTATATTGTGTCTTTGTATCAGGCATGAACTTTAGGGGGGAATTCAACTGAACGCAAATTTTATCTTGCACCCCATCGAGGTGCTTATTAAAGTCCGTGCATTTTGCCTACCGTAATAGACAGGAATAGGCGCATTTTGCTATTTTCCCCATCTTTTCGGTCAACTGAATCTGCCCCTATGTGTGTATGTGTTTCATATATGTTATATTTATGCATGCGTGTTCCTGTGTCGTGCATCAATGTTTTGTTATTATATATGTTATATATGTTAATATGGACATCCTGTTCCTGATTAAAACAGTAGCTCAGTCCTTATAATCTCTAAATTGCATATATATATATATATTATTTCCTTACTTTACCGTCACACCTCATACCCACTGCACAGCACACTCTCCTCTGCTCCCCCTTTCTCCACTGACACTGTTCTGTCCCTGCTCTCTTCTCTGCTGTGTCCCCACTCTCTACTCCAATCTGTCCCCACTCTCTCCTCTACTCTGCCCCCACCTTCTCCTCTTTTCTTTCTTCACTCCTGCTTGCACGCGCTCTCTCCTCCTTTCTCTTCTCTGCTTTGTCTCTGCTCTCTCCTCCAGAAGTGGTGTGTTGATCATTTAACCCAGCTGTCAATCCATTATTGTACATTTTAAAGATTGAAATATCTATCTATCTATATGTTTTTTAGTCTGAATTTATGTTTACTTTTATTATTTTACTTTTTAGGAGCCCATGGATCCAGGGATTCAAAAAGAACAAACTACGCAAAAAAAATAAAGCAAGCGCTTCATATACTATTACGATTAATCGTTTATCCAGGCCTACACTCTCCGCCATGTTGTGCGTCCACGCCATGCGTGATGAAGTCTTCGTCTAATATAAAGATTGTTTCTCAGTGCTGTCAGTGCTCTTCACTTGTAATGTCTTAGCACTTATTACACAGGGGGGTGGGGAGGTGAATTTTTAGGAATAGGAAAGTTTGTGGCCAATGTTTGGTCATTATGTTCAGTGACTGAACATACTTCATTACTGAAGTGCTGACCGTAACCAATACATTTCTTTTCATGTTTCCTGAAGTCCTTTATTCATCCTTACAATATAAACCTACTGGTTATCAACTTGGTGTGTGACATTGGACCAGATCCTAAGAATCCATTTTGCTGCTTTCTCCACGCGTTTCGACATCAAGACATTTCCGATTCATTCTCACTAAAATATGGTGACAGATCGGAAGCCTGAATCGGTGCACTCTACAATTCCCTGTCTGTACTGTACATTGTAATGTACAATTGCAAACGCAACCCGTCTACTGTCAGAAGCTGGCGGTAGTCTTGATCAAGTGCGCTGTGATTGCATCAGGTCACTCAGATGCGTTCACATGCACGGATAACAACACTTTCTGCAATCCAACTGCATGTAGAATGGCTATTTTTTGGAAGTCTGGATATGGTCCATTGTCTCTAAGTTTTACAGGAGGTTATTGTAGGTCAGATCAAAACTGTGTTTGTGCCTTTAGATGTTAATGTTAGTGATTATTGTGGAGCCCCAGGGCCGTCATTAGAAATTGTGGGGCCCGGGACAGAGCAGCGAGGCCCCATCCCCTATGTGATGTCATCGGTGACGTCACATGGGACAGGGTACCATAGCTCTGTGTTAAACAGCTGCCTGGGGCGCAGGGAAATTCTTCCCAGCATATTGGACCACTAATGAGGGTGGGTTCCATCAGCTACAGGCCCAGAACAGTAGTCCCGGCTATCCATCGCTGATGGTGGCCCTGTGGAGCCCAACACTAGTGTCTGAGATTATAGTAGAGATATAACTTTATGTACAGTAAATACTGCTGTATGTGATTAATATGTTATAACCAATCACTCATAGAATCACTGTGTAAGTTATAGAATCATATGCAGAACAGTGCATAGATCACATTTTAACACTGTGAACTTCTGTGCAGAGTATTGTACTACAGGTTCCATAGAACACACCCTCTATGTGCTATAATAGTCTGCAAGCTATACCATTGTAGATCAGGTCTGGACATCCTGCATCTCTGCAGGTGTTGTGAAACTACAAGTCCCAGCATGCTTTAACTGCTTAGACATAGCTAATACCTTTTGAAGCATGCTGAGACTTATAGTTTCAGACCACCTGGAGAGCCATAAATCGGCCATTCTTGCTATAGAGGGTTTTAATCAGAACTGAAATAACATAAGACTTATGGGCAGATTTACTAAGATGTGGGTTTGGAAAAGTGGAGATGTTGCCTATAGCAACCAATCAGATTCTAGCCCTCACTTTCTTTTTACATAATAGAGAATGTCAGCCAAAATCTGATTGGTTACTATGGGCAACATCTCCACTTTTCCAAACCCACAGCTTAGTAAATCTGGCCCTTACTAATGATCTAGAAGACGCCTAAGCCTGTGACAAATAAACAACAACACAAGGATCAATTTAAAAAGACACTACACAGTCAAATGAGTTTTCTTACTAAATCTTGTGCTTTATTCTGCACCCAGACCTATGTACCCTCTCTCCCTTGTTCTCCTGTGCAGATGTAGCTGTTTCTGTAGCATGTTCTTACACATTCAAATGTAAAAATCTATGTCTCCTGAAATATATACCGATCCCGCTGTGATTCTGGGGCACTCCCTGCTCTTCTTCTAACTGAACGCTAGCATCTCTTTTTTATTGTGTATGTATATCTAGTGACGTCAAACCAATGCAAAATAAAGTTGTATTTCGAACCCTCCACCACCTTGGAAAATTTACTTTATACATTCCTTTTGTTTCTCTTGCTGTCTCTGACTTTGAACTTAGAACCAAATGGGTAAATTCCAGTCTGCTCACCTTGTGATGTTTCCCTATAACTCGTCCTATTGATCATATAACTGCTGTAAGAATCTCTGTCCATAGGCCACTATAACCTCTCCTTTGTTTAACCACAGCCTATAAATCCTATTGTTTCATGTGATCGTTCCATAAA
>WWET01002442.1:0-17070 GCA_011038615.1 Limnodynastes dumerilii
GTTTGACCACTCCCCCAATGATTTGACCACACCCCCTTTCGCGCCGTGCCGCTGCAAAACGGCGGCACAATCATGACTACTGCATACCACTTTTGGGATTTGCCCCAGGTTCCATTTACCCTAGAGACACCCCTGAGCATAGGTAAAACAAACAGAAACAGGGAGATCCCTTGTGCAGCACGTCCCAACAAAGACATACTGTAACACTTCAGTAATGTGCTCACCTCCTTTTCCTCTTGTTACAATCACCAATAAAAGTATCTTTTTTGAAACTGATATTGACTCCTTTTTTCTTTCCTCCCAAAGGTAAATATTTATTACATCATACGACCCATAACACAAATACTTTAAAATTCTTAAAAATACATGTTCCAAGCAATTTCCACAAAACAAAAATACAGTAGAATTTTTGATAAACTTCTTAATCTTCACATGTGGTCAACAAGCCATTGTGAGCCATACATTCACAATGTTACTGTCAATAGTTAAACGGGGCCCCCTACTAGGCATAAAAAATGAAGAGTCACCTGGACAAAGTACCCCACTTTGCAAGAATACCGCCTCCCACCACCTACGCGTTTCAACTGGTAAAGACTTTTTCAAGGTTTCTTTTTTGTACATTTTATAGATGGCCTAATGGTCTAATTATCATCACCTGGATCATTCAGAATAAAACATGGAACATGGAATCAAGGAGTCGGTATAAACATATTAAAATGAAACAAGTTAAATTAGCTATTGCTCTTTTAATTAACTGCCGCTGTATAAAAAATAAAAAAAACTGTTATGCAATAGATGAGAAGACAGGCTATATCATATCTGGAAGGACATGTGAACCCATTAAAGGGGAATACACTGAACCTACCAAACAATATAATATAATATAATTGTGTCAAGATACAGGGTGGAATAATCAACATAAATATATTTACAAGAAGGCATTAGTCTCTTAAAGAGAAAAACACATAACCATTTCAATATTTAATTAGGGAATATTCAACAACATTAAAAAAACAGGCACAAATATATTCATAAAGAAGCAAAGTGCTCTTAAAGGTAAATGCATATAATTATTTCAATATGTAATAGAGGAACATAGAACAATATTGCTGGAAACTGACCAACAATGATACCAATAAATGTACAAAACCAAGAAAATAATAATAAAGAAATAAAAAAAAAATTATTAAAAGAAAAATTTAAATAAAAAAAATGAAAAAAAATGAAAAAAAGTTAAAAAAAGAAATTAATTCATTAAAATAAAATAAAAATAAACAAATAGATTAAATTAATAATAATACTACAAAACGTTTACAGCGATGTCCACCTCTAGCCATTGGTGGGATATTTTCAACACCTATTAATTTTAAACAATCTAGATTTCCATTATGTTTAAAGTGTCTAGAGAAGCAAAGTGACATACATTTTTTTAAAACGTTTCATCTATGTTCCCCAAATCTAGGGGAAAGCTGTCTTGTCGTATTATTATTAATTTAATTTATTTTATTCTATTTGTTTATTTTCATTTTATTTTATTATAATTTAATACATTTTTTATTTCAATTTTTCTTTTAATAATTTTTTAACATTTTTTTATTATTATTTTTCTTTGTAATTGTACATTTATTGGTATCCTTGTTGGTCAACTTCCAGCAATATTGTTCTATGTTCCTCTATTACATATTGAAATAATTATGTGCATTTCCCTTTAAGATCACTATGCCTCTTCACGAATATATTTATGCCGGTTTTTTAATGTTGTTGAATATTCCCGTATTAAATATTGAAATGGTTAGATATGATATAGCCTGTCTTCTCATATATTGCATAACAATTTGTTTTTTAATTCTAATTTTCTATACAGCGGCAGTTAATTAAAACAGCAAGAGCTAATTTAACTTGTTTCATTTTTTTATGTTTATACTGAGTCCTTGATTACGTGCTCTGTTTCTTTCTGAATGATCCAGGTGATGACAATTAGACCATTAGACCATCTATAAAATGTGCTTGGTTATACACTTCTTTCCCTTTGAAAAATTCACATCAAGTGATGAAACGCGCAATACCTGCAAATAATCTCTAAAACTTTTATCTTCCAGTGACTTTACCGTCGGCTCACAGAGCAACACCCTATTTTATCAATAGCTTATTTAAAAGTACTGTTTGCAGCTGGAAATCAGCTACGATTAGAACTACAACTTTGTCCACAGAGTGGTTACCTGCTCACCAGCTGGACATACGAATGCTGACCCTTTATTCTTTCTCTGTCTGGGTGGACGAAACCATTAGGCTAACCGCCCTTCTGCTGCGGTGCTGGTCAGCTGTTTGCCTATCAGCCACATCACACAGTCGTTGATCTCCCTGAGTCCCAGGTCAGCATCTACAACTACTTAATTGTCGGCTCACAGAGCAACATCTTATTTCACTCACAGCCTATTTTAAAGAATTGTTTGCGGCTGGAAATCAACTATGATTAAAACTACTACTCTGTCCACAGAGTGACTACCTGCTCACCGCCTTCAACTAGAGGGACATACAGCCGCTGACACATTATTCATTCCCCGCTCAGTTCGGCATCTACAACACGAGTACAGGACAGTTTCCAACTCAATATTCAGCATATAGGGCCTGATTCAGAGATGCGATTTTTTCGCTACTTAGGTGCGTATATTTAGGATCTTAGAAAATTTGCAACAATGCGCATGCGTAGTAATAGTGCAACGCCGTCTACGTAGAGGTTACGATCTTAAATTCGCTAAGCGCGGACCTGTGAATCGATCGCAAGCACTTAAGATCTTAAGTGCTGCGGAAGTTTAAGATCTGAAGGATTTGCATGGAAATGGGCGGGGGGAGGCAGGGAGATGAGGGAAAGTGGGCGCGGGCAGACACTTAGGATCTCAAATAACCGCAACTACTTCCCTTAAGATCTCAAATGACAGCGCAGAGTTAGGGTTGCTCAATGGTGGTCTAACTTTAAGATCCGCCGCTGTTTGCAAGGGGAGTGACTATTTAAACAGTGGGCTGTAACCTGCTAAGATCTGAACTTAGTTGCGTATATTTGCGATCTTTTTGCAGTGGCATCTCTGAATCAGGCCCATAGTCTTTTATTCTTTGGGACTTAAACTAACCTGTGGTCAGGATTTTATAGAAGTTTTCCTATTTCAATCTATTTAAGACTGATGTGCCGTTCACCTCTCAAGACTCTTTTCTAATTCATTGCGTTCCAGTTCATCAACCGCATGTTTCACTATTCATAATTATACATTATTATCACCATTGGTCTTTTATAATAGACTTTACTTTTTGGATGAATATTGTACTCTGTGCATTGTCGGTTATTCACTGGTTTTGGATCATCCTGTCACTCTACCTGTGGCCAGAGTATTTAGTGATATTATTGGTTTGCTATGGTATTGCAGGAAACTGCAACTAATATGTTTTTATGTATTTTTATTTAATAAAATTGTTATATTGTGGCGCTACAGTCTCATTTTGTTTTTCTCTTGTTTTACCTTTTGACAAGCTTCTAACTTGTCTTCACACAAGCTGCCCAACATTATCCATATTTTAGGCGCTTGAGTTTACTATTTAGTTGTTATTTGTTTAAAAAGCCAGGTTTGCTATTTCATTAAATTGTGGTGTGCCATCCTTCCATTATATCTATAGAATACAACACCCATTCATACAGGGATTGAGGGCCAGGTTGCTACATATATATATATATACATTTGTTTGACACAAAAATATTAATACGTCCATTGTGTCACTTTTGTACACAGTCAGTTTGCTTTAAACTCTGCCACATGTATTAAACGTTAAAACAAAGCCATGTTTGGTATTTAATTAAAATCTTATATGGTTGCATGTACCAACCATATATTGTCTATTGGTGGCATTTAATATTTTTTGTCCCCTAACATGACAACAAGTACAGCTGTTATTTGGTTCTTTATGTTTTTGGTATATAGAGAATACATGCCCATTCTCTCTAGTTTGCAGATATAGCACTGATGTACACAATTTAGTTACTATTCTTTCTCTCAGTATAGGTGATTTTGACAATTAGGAACCTACCTAGCACTAGTCTATTATTAATACATTGTCTAATAGTTACCATTTTGAAGTTATTGTTATTTTCCCCCATCTTTTAGTTTTTATTGAATAAACAATGTCATGCATACAGAAAGAGAAAAGGGATAAGGGGTATACTTAAAATCAGGGAAACAGAGAAGAGAATACACAGAGCAAATACATTTGCTTCAATTCCATCTTCCTAACACTCCCATAAGTTTCAGTTTCTAATATCTAAGTAAAGTTATTACTGCAACAGACACTCATATTGATAGTCTTAGCTTGAATAGCTCATTTAAAGGTTGTTCTGAATCAGAACAACACAAAGCAAAGACATCAATTTGTCATAGTAGGAAATGTCGTTTTTAGTGACTGTCTTCAGATTGAAATTTATATTTTACTGCCATGAAAGAATAGAATAGAGCAGCAGGATGTCTGTTTCAGTTTACACACGTGGATGCAATTGATACACACTTATTGACCTTAATTTGGTGCTTTATATGCATAGAATAATAAAATATGCACTTTGGTAAAGTGGATCTTTTCACCCTACATTGGAAACTTGTCTCAGTTCATTACACTTTTGGCCTTCATAGCAGACATCTGTTTATTGACCTACATCTAGAATCATAACAGTAAATTGTCTTTTAATATCCAAAAGGCATCTTCAATTTTCAGACTTCTTCAATCAATTCATAAAGTTATATGTTCTCAGACAAACAGCAGATGTTATTTGAATGGCATAGGAATAAAAGCCACCAATGTTATTCCGTTGAAGTATGTGGATAGTTTGTATACAAATATATGAACTACAGGCCTGATCCAGGGCCCTACACGCTTTACGTTCTTAAGAACGAAACTACGAACGGTTAGTTAAGGTAGCCCTATGGCACATGGTACCTAAAACCGAGGGGCGGGTTAGAGGCTGCACCAATGAGTTAGTTGCGGATGTGTGAATACAGCTCAGAGACAGGAGGTCCCAGAACAGAAAGCAAATTTAGCAAAGCTGCACATGCAGCACACACACACTGGAAGACACAACTGACAGGGGGGGACAGACAATGGAGGTCAGACAAGAGGAGGAAGTGCTGCAGGAGGCAAGGTAAGCAGAGGGTGCATGATAAGAGAGACACAGGGACTAACAAAGACCAAGAGATATAAATACACAAGGAAAACCCACAGAGTAAGGAGCTGGAGTGACAAAGGAGAGCAATGCTATAAACAGCAACATGGATACTGGCTCCAGCCACCAATCAGCTGCTGCAACCAGACACACTACCAAGCTGATTAGAAAATAGTAACAGTAACAATAAAACACACAAGACCATGCTTTTAATGAAATATATGAAATGTGTTCAAGTGTATATATAAATGGAGGAGGTGCAGCCAAGGACCAAGAGTGACCACTGTATAACTACAAGGAAGAGAGCGCTCCAATCAAACATTATATAACACTATGTGTCAGCACATACATAAAAAGGAGGATTAGGTCACAATATAGCTATATTGGGTTAAGTTCACCTGCCCAGCGTCAAGGTGAATCTCTATTCATTTGCTATATGTGTACTCAGGAGGTCTGTATTTAGACCCATGTGGTGCAGCTTGTAAATGAATATGGCGGTGGTAGCAGTGTATTATTAACTCCTTCTAAAGTGCAGTGACGTTAAGCAACTATCTCTTTTTGCCACTGTCCTAGACTGTAATTGCTCAAAGCAGAATGTCGGTGATATCCTGGAGATGTAATGTCTGTCTGTCCTCCTCGTTCACAGTAACTCTCTTGCCACGGCATGCTGCTCATACCCCTGCAGTTCAAACAAACAGCTGATAAATCATTAAAGATCACTGGATCACATTATTTTTTGGATACAGGTCCATCCACATCACTATACCTGTGGTTTTCACAGAATTACCAACAGGGCCAGCCCTACCTATAGGCAATACAGGTGAGTTGCCTAAGGCGGCAACTCACCTAGGGTGCGACATAAACCTTGGGTCTATCAATATAATCTGTACATCACAGACTTACTGTGGAGGTGGGCTGCGATTGTCAGGCAGAAGGAAAGCAGCGCCGGAAGTAGTGTCAGGAAGTAGCAGTATGGCTGAGATCATCTCTCCCCCTGCGGTGCCTGATTAGGTCATTCTCAGTCACAGTGACTCAGAATGAGCTATCAAGACGCTGCAGGGGGAGAGACAGACACTGAACTTCCTTCCTGCACACTGATTGGCTCTGACTCACTGTCTGTCAAGGCAGTGAGTCATAGTGGATGACGTCAAACACACAGTCATCTAAAGAGCTGCTGCCTTGAAGGAACAAGCAGACACGTGATTCCAGTGCAGGAAACTTAACAGAACTTAACAACTTAACCTCCAGAGAAAAAGAAAATAATAAGCAGGTTTGACACTTGTAATATGCAGTTGCATTGTGTCACATATTGCGGCAGACGCCGCCGGACTTACTCGCCACGGTCCCGTTCCTCAGCTGGGTCTTCCATTGTCAGTCATCTGGGGGGGTCTGGTCCTGGGCAGTAGCTCTGCTCACCCTTCTCACATGGCGCGCAGCATGTCTTCAGGCGGGAGCTCCGGTACATGGGCAGTTCGCCGCACGTGATGTCCCTGGGCCAATCAGGAGCAACTAGCTGGAAGCACATGATTGCAGCAGCCAATCCTACGCTGGGGAGGGCTATTTAAACCCTGTCAGAACTCTCCTCTGTGCCAGATCTACTTTGTCACAGAAGGAGCCTGGTTCTCTCGTGTTTCTACCTGAATCCAGTCCAGTACTCTCTGCCTGTATCCAGTCCAGAACTCTCTGCCTGAATCCAGTCCAGTACTTTCTGCCTGTTGTATCCAGTCCAGTACTCTCTGCCTGAATTCAGTCCAGTACTCTCTGCCTGAATCCAGTCCAGTACTCTCTGTCTGAATCCAGTCCAGTACTCTCTGACTGAAACCAGTCCAGTACTCTCTACCAATTTGACTCCAGTCCAGCAATTCCAGTCTGACTAAAGTCCAGCATACTCCACTTCAGCAATACCAGTCTGACTCCAGTCCGGCACACCAGCCTGACTCCAGTCCAGCATACCAACCTGTCTGTCAGGTCTTACTTATGTATCAAGTTAACCCTTCCTATCTATCATGTTCATGGACAACTTTACATGATTATTGTTTTTTAAATATTTTCTGTGCGCTATATTTTGAATTCAGGATTGTGCCTACTTCCATGAAGTGTGCTATGATTTGCTACTTATATATTTTCTATATAGAGTAGATGGATGTGCGGCACTCCTCTAACATAACATATATTGCACCTGTGCCTTGGTTGGAGCTGGAGGGGTTCCAAATATATACAAAGATAGGTACCCGGCACTCGGTGACTTGATACACAAACGACACGGACTCCCAAGCAGGTAAGATCCAACGTTTCAGAGTCTTTAATGTGAATCTTTCATCAGGGACATCAGGGTTGTCCCTGATGAAAGAGTCATATGTATGAAATATATATGAAATATGTCCTCATCCTGCATGTGTGAAGTTTATATATATATTATGACACATTTACACATACCAAACATTTGTTTCAATATGCATTAATGCCACTTTTTTAATTTTGCATGTTATAAAAGGTTACGACTGGAGTTGCTTTGCATTATCTTGCATATATCAATAATTTCAGTATTGGAAGAAATAAATGTCTTTTTCTGTTTTATTTTTTATGGAAGTGTCGATTTTGGTGGTGATATTTTTATTCTGAGTGCAGCCACCACACTGTTTTTTTTAATATATATATTGTTTGTTCTTTAATTATCAATAATTATATGTATTTTATAAAGGTCTTCTGCATATATTTCATGTGTAAAATACAGTTATAACAAACAAGTGCTTGGACTTAAACTTATATTGCTTTTCTCTATGGAGGCCAGTGTTCACGGTAATGGGTGGTGCTCACTTATATGTTGTCTATATAGAATAGAGGGACCAGATTCAGATTTAAGAAGAATTTCCGTGCGTTCGTAATAGATCCGTACGTTAATACAAAATAAGTGCGTTTTGCAAAATGAATACATTTCGGAACACTTCTGTGTTGTGAAAGCAGCCTTATCATTAGCGTGCGTATATGTGCCAGAAGTGAAACGTTCGCAAATACAACCGCACGTCTACTGCATTACCAAGTCCATTTTTTGCTATTTACATTCCGAATGCTGTCTACTAAGGTCTCCTATGGGAGACCTCAAAGGGTGATCACTGGAGACGCCTCTGGTTGTCTCCTTTCCTCCATACAGGAGGATTTTTGGAACAAAGGTGATGGTTGTGGATACCCCGCGCCCTAATCCCACTCAATATAAACAACAGTATAGTGTGATAAAACAATGTTTATTAAAGACACAAAATAGAGTAAAATCGATTGGTGTTTTATCATTAGCGTGCGTATATGTGACGGAAGTTAAACGTTTGCAAATACAACCGCACGTCTATTGCATTACCACGCCTATCTTTTGCTATTTACATTCCAAATGACGCCTACTTATTAATAATCCGTACAATCTTTTATGTTCCCACGCATTTTTAGACTTACAGAAATTACTTACGCATCATTCCAATTACGCATCGTATCTCCATGGTCTGCACATGCGCCTGAAATAGAAATCACTCCACTTACGCATTTTGTGTGCGTAAATTACCAGACGTTCTTAATTCTGAATACGGTTTGAAGTCACTATAAATCTCTTTGTTGTATTGAGAAATACTTATCAGTAGATACTGTATCCTCTGTTTGGTTCCTTTGATATTTATACTGTAGTTGTATGTCTTGTGCAGTTAGCCTGTGTTTCATTGTTTTTTTTATTTATGTGAGCATATAAACACGAAGTTGATTCTCTGCTAGGGGGCACCAGCCTAAATCTTGCCTAGGTCACCAAATTGGCTAGGGCTGGCCCTGATTACCAATGTGTTTTTATGTATTTTATATTTAATAAAATTGTAATGTAATTGATTTCAAGGCGTTTGTACTTCTATTATTTTTAGTGGCGCTATAGTCTCATTCTGGCATCTCTTGGTTTTAGTTTTTGACAAGCATCTAACTTTTCTTGAGACGAGCTGCCTGTTATCTATCTTTTAAGCGCTTGAGTTTATTTTGTTGTTATTGTGTAATTTCTTAAAAGACTTCTTAAGAAGAAAGAGCTTTATACCTTCAATACTGTCCTAACATCTTTTACTTTCTTTAATAGTCACCACTAGAGGGCAGTGAATACTTATACTTTACTACTGATGTCCACATCTGCAATCTGTATACTTACAGAGGTTCCCTGTAAAGTGCTGTACCAGTATACATCAGTAAATTTATTACTCTGAGATGGATAGACTTATATACAAACCACAACGATCAGTTTGCAGTCAAGAACAAAAGTAAAATACAATATCAACCAAGATCCCCAGCTTCTCCTACCGGACAAGATCAATCCAGTGCTGAGATTTATTTTACCCTTTACAGTGCTGAGGCTGTTAAAAGGGCACAGGAGATTGCAGAAATTATATCTCTACTCTTAGATAACAAATTGGCTCCTATCCAGACAACACTAGAAAGCGCCATTTTCCAGTTATCCTCTCATAATCAACATTTAATAGAGATGGAACAGCAAATATCTAACACGAAGATGATTTAACAACAGCCCAAGCTTTGTTAAAGGCTCATGAAACTACTATTACTGCCCTTTAGGATAGGTTGGAAGATTTGGAGAATCGTAGCAGATGGAATAATCTGCTGCTTTTTGACCTTCCAGAGACAGTGAAGTCACATGAATTAATGCAATTAAACTTGTTTCCAATTTTTTCCCTTCTGAATTAGGCCTTGACGTCTCTGCTATCCCTATCCTAGTTGAGTGATTACACAGGGTTAGGCCATCATCGATGGTGATAAGGTTAAAATTTTAGCGGCTTATTGCAAGAAAAATTATATGCAATACCAGGGTGAGAGATTTACTAAGCTGTGGGAAAGGAAAAGTGGAGATGTTGCTGATAGCAACCAATCAGATTCTAGCTCTCACTTTCCTATTACATACTAGAAAATGTCAGCTAGAATCTGATTGGTTGCCATGGGTTCCACTTTTCCTTTCTGGGACTTACTCTTTAAGGATCTTTCTCCTGAAAGATCTATACTATACAGCGTAAAAAGTTTTCTCCTATTTGCAAAGTATCATTGCTGAGTATCATTGTTCTTTTTCTTTTATCAATTTCTTACTCAGAACATAATGTTACAGTTCAGTTTTAGAATAAAATTATTACAATGGTTATATATAGGTTGTCCAGGACTCCATTATATTGGTTGGTGGTTAGTAGTTGCTACCTTGTTAACCAGACCTTCAAATGTTTGCTTTTTTTGTTCCTGGTGTACATCTAAATAAAAATTGCTATAATCTAACATTCACTTCTACTTTTGATGCTAAATCCATCAATTTTCTAGACCTTACTAATTGATGATAATATTTTGATATGTAAAAATTAAAACAAACCAGTCAACTTTAACAATTAGAGCAAAAAATGAAAAGTAAATAGAATGATATCTCTTGCGCCTCCCACAAGGCTACCACCGTCCACAATAAGAGGTATTTTTTTGACTTTACCTCTATAAAAAGGGGTTTGGAAGCTCCAAAAACAAGCAGAGAAACCAAGTCCCTACATATATAAACTGAAAAGAAGGTGAACAAGTGCACTCAGGGGTTCAAACAGTAGTTCTAGAGCAGTATAATAAACCGTGTTTCAACGACTTTGAACGGCGTTGAAACGCATAGGTTGTGGGTAGCGGCGTCCGTTGTCTGTCTGGAGGTACTTCGAGCTGAGGTGAGTGTTTAGCTACAGCACGGTGCTTTTGGGCCTATTTGGTACCGTAGCAGTTCAATATCAGGTGCTAGCACTCCCCTAGGTTCGTTATATCTATCCAGTAAGGGATGAAGAGATATAGTTTTTGATAGAAATTTTCCGGAGAAGTCACTTGGAAGAACTATTGATAAGTTTGTGAAATTTAAGTTCTGAAATTATAATTCTAATGGATTTTATTGTATTTGTAAATGAATAAAGATACATAAAAGATATTATAGGGGATTCTTCTGATTGGATAAAAGATCCATTATATGCTCTATTCCCAAGAGGAGAAAAAGGTGAGTGTTTCTCCTCCCTTATTACATACTTACCTGAGTATAGACGGGCTGCACAAGGGTCTATGCACCCTTTCTCTATGCTTTTTTCCTGATCTCCATATATCGATCACCATCGAGTGAAAATGCCCAGGATGAAGGAGACATAAAGGTGTGTGGGGAAAAAATCTACAGAAGACTACTTCATCATATAAAGAAAATCTTTATTATATGCTTGGTCTCAAGAGGAAAGGGTGAGTGCATTTCTTTCCTCTCCTGTGGTTGCCTGGGCGCAGTTCAAATTGTACAGTAGCGGCTGGGTTTAGGGGATATGCATGAATCAGCGGCCGTATGGACCGCTGATCCATTCATTTAACTTGATGGGAGTCCACGCACCGATGGCTGTCATTGCGATGTAGAGACAGTTGAAAGCTCCTTTTCGGTTGTGTATTTTGTATGACAGCCATTTTTTTATATTTTTATAATGAATGGGTGAGTATGCGATTGGCTTAGGGGAAGGGTTAAGGTTAGGCTCTGGGAAAAAGAGGGTTTGCGTCATGGAAGAGAGGGTTAGGGTTAGAATCAGGCTGCAGGGAAGGGAGGTTATGGTCAGGTTATGAGGAAGGGAGGTTTAAGGTCAGGCTGCAGGGAAGGAAGATTTAGGGTCAAGCTGCAAGGAAGGGAGGGTAAGGGTTAGGGTAATAGAAGGATAGGGTTAGGGTAAGCATTAGGGAGAGGGTTGGGGATAGAATCATTACTTATATAGCGTACAGAATGGGTGTATTGGGTGTTAGAGGGATAAATGATTATATGGACATATATTAAAGAACACTAAAACTTTAAAAGGAAAAACTAAAATTCACTTCTATGTTTGCAGAAATCTTAAAAGGGAAAAACTCTCAGATAAAAATGAAAATAAAATAAGGAGTGTAAAAGTGCAAAGTGCTGGATGGAATAAAGTGCTTGAGATAAAAGAATAAAGTGCTACTCTCTATATTCACAATATCTTGCTTTCGGGAAAAATATAGCATAAAGTGCTTCAATAAAAGATAGGTTCTTGTATAAATAATTAAAGTGCTTCTCTCACAAATAAACTTGTTTCAATAAAAAACTATTACTATTTGTCTCATTAAAGTACAAGTGTAAGTGCTACCATATAAATGTCCAAAAGGTATTTGATGGATATAAAGTTATAAATCAACAAGAAGAGAAATTTTATCAAATTTTATCAATACACAGATACTTTTCAACAACAAATGTAGGCGGCTCCTCAAAAAATAAAGAAATAAATTGCACCCAGTCCCATTCAGTCCTTTTAGGAATAGATAAACTTCTCAAATTGATTGGAATCAGCCTTGATAAAGACCCTCTGAGGGGTAGAAACGCGTTGGAGTTTACTAGGTTCCATTGTGTTGCTGAATAGTTTTATTTCTTAAAAGTGCATTTGGCATTTACTCATTATAAGTGTCTATTACCTTTGCAAGTATGTTTTTTACATGTTAAATGCTAATAAAGTCTCAAAATGTTATTTGCACCATAGAGCTTTCTGTCTCCCTCATTCCTGGTACATCACTGAAAGCACCCAGCTGTTTACTAGACCACATGTGACCGTAACAGCTGAGGTAAAGAGAGAGACTGCCAGCCATGAGGATCTGATCACAACATAAGAAGAGACCACTACTTAGAGTCCAATGGGGATTCCAGATAAAGACCTGAGTATTACAGGACCACAGCCAGAAATTGCCACCAACGTGTATCAGCACCTGAACATCAGGAGATATGAAGGCTTTCTTCTTACATGGTACTGTCACTGTTCGCTATTACAGCACTACACATTTATACTGGGCCCTCACTGCGCCTTTGGCTCTTAGGGCCTCAATCATTAAACGCGATTTTGCCAAAATCGCGTCAAATCGCGTGATTTGAGCTTAAAAAATCGTCAATCCGGATTCATTACGCTCAAAAGCGTGTGATTTGTGTTTAAAAAAATCGACATGGTAAACATCACTGGACAGAAATCGTCCATATGTTTGCCATGTAAAAGATAGAAAAAAACAAACAGCCCCGTATTCACTTCAGTGTGATTTGAAATCACCAAAAATAAAATTGCAGCCAGAGAGGTGCGATTTTATTGTGATTGCAACTCCTTATAATAGACATGTGTTTTTGTCTGTGTAAAACCTAAGTGCTGCATGGCTGAAAGCCTTAGCCATGCTGTACTGATTGAACTACAAGGATCAGCAAAGTTGACCCTTGTAGTTCTATCAGCACTACATGGTAAGACTTCTAACCATGCAGTGCTGCGTGTAGTGTTTGAAAAAAAAACAACACAAAGCACAAAACATACATTAACCCCTTACATCATTTAATAAAGTGTGCATGTAAAAAATAAATATTCCCTAACTAATTATGTTCCTTAAATGTGTGCACTTACCTCCGGTGGTCATCTCTCCTAATCTAAGTGTGATGTAATGTAGTGTGTGTTGTAATAAAATTAATAAAAGGTTTGGGCACTCACCGTTTGATGTCAGCATCTTGGGAAGCGTTCTGTTCTTTGTTGGTGTCTGTGTTCAGCTTGCTTGAAATGTAATGTCGGGTTCTCTGGATGATCTCCTGTTGCCACGACCCCTCCTCTTCTTTATTCGGGTTTTATATAAGAGATGACGTCAGTTACAGTGGGGGCTGACGTCATCTCTTATATAAAACACTGCCCCCTAGTGACCTATTCGTCATTAGAAGCAGTCCGGATGAAGAAGAGGAGGTTCCCAGCGTTGTGACAACAGGAGAAGATCCAGAGAACCAGACTGGACATTTCAAGCAAGCTGAACACAGACTCCAACAAGGAACAGAACGCTTCCCAAGATGCTGATATCAAACAGTGAGTGCCCAAACCTTTTATTAATTTTATTACAACACACACTACATTACATCACACTTAGATTAGGAGAGATGACCACCGGAGGTAAGATGATGGTGTGAAGTTGTAATACACACAAACGCAAGTGCTGGGTGAAACTTGCATTGTGGAAACAGAACACCAGGTAGAGGAAACACCTGGAACAGGTAAGACAATGGTAGGTGAGGGAAAGGGCACAGGCACAGGTCTAAGATATAGGAGATAGGTGAGAAAAAAAGGTCAGGGCAGACACGAAATCGCACATCAGAAAAAATAGTACTAGGCAAGATAAAGCAGGCAAGACGCAGGAAAAACAACGCTATAATTGGCAGTGTGAAAGTGTAACTCCTGATTTTATATAAGGGTTGCTGACCCCAGATTGATCACTTTTTTTGCTGATTGGCTAGCGTTCTGGCTGAGATTAACAGCCAGGATGCCCATAAGGCAGACAGAAGGAGCGCAACCTCTGAATAGGCTGCGGTGGCGCTCCATGTGGAGATGTTTATATGCAGTCACAAGCATGTGATTGCATGCCAGCAAAGCAGCCACCAGAGATCTTGAGCTGGATAGAGGGAGACCATGGTGGAAGGGAGGTAAGTTGCTTCCCTATTGCTGTCGCGCTTAGCGTGGCGGCATGAGACATGCTGGTATCTCCAGCTCACCAAAGTTTTCACTTAATCTCTTTCACTTTGTTCTGTTTTATTTCTCCTAAATAGACTGCTTCCCTCCTTGACTCCTATGCTTTTTAACATAACTTGTTATCTATTTCTATTCTTCTATCTATTTCCACTTCATCATCAAAGCTATTCTCCTCTTCAAATCTATCTTTAACACAATTTACAGTTTTTCACATCTTCTCCCTTTGCAACTTTACACATCTTCCTCCTCTGTCTTTCTTTATAAGCCCCATCTCCAATCACTTTTGTTCTCCATTCGATTCAAGGACTTACAAAGAAGCAGGGCTATTTTTTGTCGTCGGACCCACCGGAATGGCGTTCCGGCACCTTTATCCGACTCACAAAATTTTTTGGGGGGTTAAAAGCCTGTGCCACTATATAAGTGGCAAGGCTTTTAACAGTGCAGTACAGGGAATACCTGTTACTGCGAATGGCAGAGACCGAACCTGTGCCAGAGAAAGGATGCGCCGCGGAGGAAGGGACATCAAAGGTAAGTAACAGAGTCTGCAACTAAGGGACAAACAACGGAGGCTGCAACTAAGGTGCAAACAACGGAGACTGTATATAAGGGGCAAACAATGGAGGCTGCAACTAAGGGGCAAACAACGGAGACTGTATATAAGGGGCAAACAACGGAGACTGTATATAAGGGGCAGACAGTGGACGCTGGACATAAGGGGCAGACAACGGAGGCTGGAAATAAGGGACAGACAACGGAGGCTGTAAATAAGGGGCAGACAGTGGAGGCTGGACATAAGGGCTAGATAATGGAGACTGGATATAAGGGCAGACAATGGACGCTGGACATAAGGGGCAGACAACGGAGGCTAGAAATAAGGGACAGACAATGGAGTCTGGAAATAAGGGGCAGACATGGAGGCTGGACATAAGGGGCAGACAATGGAGGCTGGACATAAGGGGCACACATGGAGGCTGGACATAAGGGGCAGACAATGGAGGCTGGACATTAGGGGCAGATAATGGAGGCTGGACATAAGGGGTAGACAATGGAGGCTGGACATAAGGGGCAGACTTGGACTATTGTGTTGTTCATGGACCTGCTCCTAGGGGCTACTGTTGGATGCTTAATTTATTATCTTCCACCTGGTCAACATGCATTTATACGACTTTCTTCCAAAGAGTAGATTGCTGTTCATTAGTTGACATTATCTTTGGTTCCTGATGCATGTGTGCTCCTGATCGCCAACTCCTTCCTCCATGCACTTATGTTCCCTGCTGACCTTGTATACTGATATTTAGTATTACCTTTGTTTGCTTATATTTCAATTTCTCTGTGTTTGATATATTCAGTTTCCTTTGTTTTTTTTTTATTTGCACCATTATTTATTAATGTCTTCTCTACCCTCTGTTTGCTCTTCTTTGTATATTTGCATTTACCCAGTTCCATCTGTTAGCTGTGCCATGCGTATTGTATGGATGTAGGTCTCCGCTGAGAATTGCCTCGAAGAGGTAAATCGATTGATCCCTGGAGCACCGAAGACAGAGCTCTGAATGGTAAGTATAAATCTCACCCCAACCCTTACAATAATCCTTACCATACCCCTCCCTTCCCCAGAGCCTAACTCTGATCCTAAATCTCCCTGGAAAGGATATGCATTTCTTTGGTGGGGTCTGCGGTGGGTGCAATGGGCAGGTTTCAGAAAGGAATGGGTAAGTATGTCTATTGGCATACTTACTCATTCCAAAAAAAAAATCTAAAAAAATTTGAAATAGAGACAGCTGAAAATAAGCTTTCGGTTATCTATTTCTAAAACAGTCATTTCTGGACGGAGGCATACAATGGTATTGTTTTGTGCCCATTCTGTTTATATGTGTATTGTCAGTGTTGTTTTGTTTGGTGTTTATATATCCAGCTTACTAGTCTCCATTTTTTGTGTATTGTTTGCACAGTAATACTCTTTTCCTGTTACTCCATGCATCCTTGTCTGTGTTGTATCTGAGCTCTCTGTCACTATTACACCTAGGGCTGCCTTCCAGGGATCGTGACCTGCTGGGTGTCCTGACCATCCATGACCATCAGGGTCCCTACTGAAGACTAGGTCCCAGTTAGACTTCAAACCTGGGAGCAGCCATTTAATTTCGTTACGTCCTATCCAGAGTTGCATGCTCCAGTGGAAACATGCAACTCTGGATAGGACGCACAGCGCATCTGAGATGCGTTAATGTTAAAAACTCTGGATCTGGTTCTGGGTTCAAACACAGGGCCGTAACTAGAAATTTTAGCGACTGGGGCAAAGGAGGACAATGGCAACCCCACTTTGGCAATGGCCATCCATCCATGTGG
>WWET01002442.1:28080-46429 GCA_011038615.1 Limnodynastes dumerilii
AAAGAAATTAATTAGTTAAAAAAAAAATATATAGTTTAAAAAAAAAACATTATTCAAAAATAAACCCCTCTCCTCCGCCAACAACATAATAAAATAAATAAATAATACCAGCCCGACAGGGCATGCTGATGGCTGTAAAAGTACAAGCACCAGCATGCCCATGGATGCCAGGGCATGCTGGCGCTTGGAGAACCACAAGCGCCAGCATGCCCTGCCAGTCAGGGCCCAAGGCCATATAAATTCCCCCATATTCTCAGTAATACAGTACAGTGCCGCCAGTAATTATGCCAAAAAATGGCCAAATGTAGGGGAAAAAATAAAAACATACTTATGCTGGTTTTTGGCATATGTTATGGTCCTGTGCTCTAGTCTCTCACTTCTGGGAGAGTATTTGGGCTTGCATCGATACTACGGAGGAGGAGATACCTACTAGTACTGTTTGGAAAACATTTAATCCTGTTATGTATAAATATGTAATCAACCTCTCCAAATCGGCCAAGTACATTTTTGCCAGATCTTGGCTGGCCCTTGACCATCCAACTATACAATGCTGGATAGCCTTGGTAAATGATACTGTAGGGCACAAGCGATACTTATACACTCAGAGAAAGGCCTCCATAACTATTATAAAATATGGATATGCTCGTGCCCAGAAGAACTGCCCGGAAGTAGCTTATCTGGAGCTTGTCTATGGTTCAGTTGCAGAGCACACCCTTGGAACCCCATGTGATAATCACAGATTAACCTGTTGAGGGAGCTCTCCTCTTCTCCGCACAGAATCATGATCTTTGGTTTATGTAGAGAGTTGCAATGGCATATTCTCATAATGCCCTGTATTTCTATTTCCATCCCCAGGCCTTTACTACTATTTCTTTAATATATATGTATGATGAGTTAAAACAAAAGTTAACTTGATGTTTATGGACTGGATTCACAGATAAGTTAGTGTGTTATATCCATGTGTGTTTTTATGATATTTTTAAACTGTGCATGCCCAGAATGCAAAAATAAACACATGAAATATAGCCGCATGATTCACGCACACATACCTCATCCTTTCGACTGATTCATGCAGCAGTCCAACACTAGCCCTGCTTGCGTAACTAGAGGGGCAAGACACGTAATGCAAATGAGCTCCACATGGACTATCAATGTACAGTATGAATGCGACAATGCAGTTACGAGAGATTCACAAGTAGGAGTGCCTTGCATAGCAAAACATACGCACGGGAAAAGTTAAGGTAGCCCATGACCACTCGTAAGTTGCTGAAGCCTGTCGTAATATATGAAAGTCCATGCGTCCATACAAACTTTAAACAGCCATCAGCAGCTGCGTAATGTTTTTCAGCGCACATGTGTGATTAATTAACTCACATAAGGATCACCTGCTTAAAGCAATTGTTTAATGCTATTAATTAAATAAATTTCAACAGTGAGAAGGTAGCATTTTCTTTCATGTATTTAAGTCTATTTTCATATAATGAAACATGTAACATTTAGGTGTTAAATCATTTTAACAATTAACTTAGTTCAACCATTATGCTAATTTATGTTTGTATAAAAATTTTAAATATCTTCATAATTTAACTAAATATACTATTGTATTTAAAAAAATTGAAACAAAAAAAAATTATGCTGTTATTGTTTTAAGCAAATTATAACTTTAATTATTGTTGCATCCTTTTTTAAAAACATGTTTAATGCACATTTAGAGGTGTCTAATTATTTATGATTCAATATTAAAATATATATTCAAAATAAGAAAATTAACATTACATATTAAATTGAAAAAAAAAACCCCAGCAAAGTCTGTGATGCAAAACTAAAAGCTGAATCTCTACTAAAAAAGTACCCAAATTCAAGCATGATTAAAGGTCCATATGCTAGGTACTTTCCTATTTCTACGTATGGCATACTTACACACGAAAAATCACGAACTAGTGTGTGGGTGTAGTTAGTTGCAGCCGCTGCTATCCTTGCATCGTACTTGAGTATATTTGCAAGCATGCAATTTCAATCATAAGTGTGAATCAGGTCCTATATCCTTATCTTGGTAGCAGTGCCAGAGGGTGAGTTGTTTTTATTTTTTGTATTGATTGTTTTGTTTTGTTTTAATTTCTTATGTATTTATGTTTTCTGAAAAATTCAATAAAAATAGCTGAATTAAAAAAAATTGAGAAATGTTGGTTATAATGCCCAAAAAAATGTAGAACTGCACAGGTGAGCAGAAAGAAAAATCTCCTCTCTTAATATGCATCTCTCTTCTTAAACCTCTAAATTGTAGGCATAAATCATTGCAATCAATTTCACAAATATAAGTGAACAAATGCTATAACATGTTACATAGTAGAAATACATAAGCATGATGCAAAACACAACATGATTGAGATCAATTGTACAAGTCATGTTACATGGTAAGGTAATTCTATTATTTCCCTGAGTGAATAAAAAATAAAACTAATAATAATAAAGCCACCCGGTGGAGCTTTGTTCCTCAGTTTTTGAGGAATGATCTTATAGGTAAGAGATACTGAACATGTGGAGCTGAAAACAGATAGCAGTTAGGAGGGAGTCTGCATGCACCTGGACTGCTGATGTGCGTGTCGCCAAAGCTGTGTCAAGGCATTGCAATTAGGAGCTTTGAAGGTGTCTGTTTATTTACAAAGTAGCCAAAGTTTATTTTTTTCTGGCAGTAATAGACTCTGAAGGCTCTATTGGAAAATTAATTTTAATCTCTTAAAAGAACTATCCCAAACAGAAAAAATGGAATAAAGGTATTATCTCATCTTTTACCATTGAGGGTATATCCTTACCAGAGATCTCCTTTGATTGGCAGAAGGACTTGACAGATCTCAAACAATCTATGTTCAAAAAACTCAAGACATCATTGGAATAAAGTTACCTTTGATAAATATATTGCATCTGGACTTACTCCTAAGGGCTTACGACTCTTGATTTTTCCAAATTTCAAATTAGCTAATAGCAATCATAAACAGGAATGGGAATGTACTTTACTTTAATGTGCACATGATTTAATTGGGATCCAAATTGAACATGATAAACTTATTATACCAAGCACATTTCAGATTTAAGTGCTAAACTAAAACCATTTGAAAACGACGTTTCTTTTAAAAAGAGAAAAATAAATAAATTTTAAGTTTTTTATAGTGACCTAATAAGCGCATTCAGAGGAGATACACAGTCAAGTTTTCAGCATCAAAGATGGAGTCTTTGGACACCGATACTGCTGATAAAGGAGCCAAAGCACGTTCTTGCTCATCGGATAGGAAGAGATTTTTAGAGATTGGTGCCCACACAACTTGCATCATGCAAAAAAATCAGGAGAAGCAAAAAATATAAAGGGAGATCAGGATACTGGAATATTAAAAACGTCCAAACCACCATAAACCAAGAAACCATAGAGGACAATATGCATATTATTATTTGTCTGATAGAGTACTATCCCCAGCTCATATTCAAGTTCTAAGTAAGGGTCTTTCTTTTTCACCTGCCAGTAATATGGACAGGATAAAATGTGAAAAATGTGAAAAATGTGAATTTGTTTCTTTACACCAAAAAACTTCTGTGACATAAATTCTTTTTAAAAAAATCTAGTGCTAAAGATATGGCCCCCCACTCTATCTGAATATCCCTTTTTCCTTACTGAAGAAGAACAATTGGCCTTATATAATCTAATATAACTTGAACAAGAATTTTATTTACAGACACCTAGTTCAGGCCTTAATTTTATTTTTTCAATATATCCCCCTGTGAAAACTTTTTTCAATCTAGTATCCTAGAATTTTGACACTTTATATCCTAAATCTATTGGCACAACTATACCCAATAATTTAACAAATGGAGGAAGAAATCAAACCTTCAGACGAGCGTGGTAATTTGGTCACAATAAAACATGTTACACCCAAGTACTATATGACTCTACAAAGAATTATTTATTAGAGTATCACAACCTTATTAAGAATGCTTTCAAACGTGATATTATTAATAGAACTGACTTTAACTTGCTTTGGGTAGAATCTCCTCAGATTGTGACTTTTTACCTACTCCCCAAGGTTTATAACAATGAATCATAACCACCAGAAAAACTTGTCGTCTCGGGAGTAGGATGTCTCATGGAACCAGCCAATTGCTACATAGATCACCATCTTTGGGAATTTGTAGTCCAATTACCTTCCTACATTAAGGACACTCCAGATATACTTACCAAACTAGATGATTTTCTAATTAAGGATGACACTTAGCCGGTGACGTGTGACATCAAATCTCTTTATACTAGTATCAGCCATGATCTAGGACTTCAAAGCAGCAACTTTTTTTTAAACACAAAAACATATTCTGAGTTTAATTATTTCCTTTTTAACCTTTTAAGGTTTGTACTTACCAAAAATTATTTAATATTAGGAGACAGATTTTTTGTTCAGACCCAGGGGACGGCGATGGGTACAGCATGCACCCCCACCTATGCTAACCTCTTCTTGGGGTGGTGGGAACGCGAGTTTGTATACCAACTGGAAAAATTTCTGACCCAGTTTGTCCTCTGGGTCAGGTACATTGATAAAAAATTTTTGATATGGGATGGCACATAAGAAGATCTGTCTGATTTCATGCATTCACTAAACTATAATAAATGTAACATTAAGCTTACCTGTGAAGTCCATCATGGTTCAGTTAATTTCTTGGACATTGTCATCAAACAGACCAGGGATGGTTATTTAACAGCAGACATATATTGTAAAATTACCACCACCAACAGCATTCTCCACAAATCCAGCTCTCATTTACCATCTAGAATAAACACAGAATGGAAGTTGCTCAATCAATTTATAGGTAAATGTAAACAGGTGCGTGAAAGGCAGGGGTTAATCTTCTAGCCACAGAAACAAAGGGAAAAATAGCCCCAGCACACTGCCATAAACCAGTAACAAATTAAACTGTTCTATCTATAAAATAAAACACAGAAATGTTCGTTACACATATTTGCGCAAATATGCGATAAGCCACCAGCCACTGTCAAGGCCTTTCTGTGTATGGTGGTCCTAACTCTAACAATGAGAGTCCCAATGTTGGGGCACATATATATGTTTATAAATTGAGAGCCAAACTTACCTAGGAGACACTGCTTAAAGTCTCCAAAATGGCTGCTGTGGAACAGCTCCCCCTCTCAGCTGCTGCTCCTAGACATGCTCCCAAACAGTTCAAACACAGAATGGAAGTTGCTCAATCAATTCATAGGTAAATGTAAACAGTTGTGTGAAAGGCAGGGGTTAATCTGCTAGCCACAGAAACAAAGGGAAGAATAGCCCAGCACACTGCCATAAACCAGTAACAAACTATACTGTTCTATCTGTAAAATAAAACAGAAATGTTCGTTACACATATTTGCGCAAATATGCGATAAGCCACATGTTCCAAAGATTGAATATCTTCATACGCAAAGAAATTGATCCTCTTTGGATGACTTTAACGTTCAGGCTAATCAATTGCAAATAAGTTTAAACCAAAACGTTACAGTAAGTGACAAATTAATTGTGCTTATAATTTGAAGTTAGACAGACACAAATTATTGTACCCACAATCATGTAAAATAAAAGAAAGCACAATCAGATATGTGGGTAAATTCTGTGATTAATGGCAGAATATACAACAAATACTTAATCGTCATCTTCCTATTTTACAGATAGATGACAATTTAAAAGAAATTAGCAGTAACAACAAAATTTTTATGAGTTGGAGGAGATCCAACAACCTTCGCGATTTGGTAGTCCATAGCCATTTCAATTTATTTCATACTAAACCCTTTTCAATTCAAGGATCTTACCCTTGTGGACATTTCATATTTTGCAAGTATATGAAACTAACCGCATATGTGATCGTAAAAGTTAGGGTAGGAATCTGGACACATAAGTGTCCAGATTTCCTACCGACAGAAGGGAGTGCACTCCACACTATGATGCCAGACGTAATGACATCTGTAGCCCGTAAGGAGCTGGTAGGTCAGGATTTGGCCCATTGTCCCTGGCTCCTGTCCTGGGACAAATCCTACTTGATCATTATGTACTATGTTTAGAAGGAGAGATTTTAGCCTGTTTGCCAACATTTTAACATATAACTTAATGTCTACATTTAAGAGGGAGATGGACTGATATCTGGGACAAAGGGCTGGGTCTTTAACCCCTCAATGCCGATGACTGTAATATGAGTCTCCAACGATTGGGGGGAAAGGGTATACGGTCAGATATCACGTTGAATGCTTATAACATGAGCGAGATCGGTTTCTCTTTAAAACTTTTATATTAGGAGATCATAAAGCCATCTGGTCCCGTGCTTTTGCCCAAAGGGAGGACTTGAAAGTTCCATCAACTCTTCCTCTGTGAACAGATGTTCTATTCAGTTGCAAACCTCATGATCAAGCGCTGGGAACTGAATTTTAGTAAGATAAGAGCAGATTGCATTTAAGCAAGCGGCAGTGGCAGTTGGGTCATCCAAAGTTATATGAGTAAGTATAGTAAAGGTGGACATTTGCTAAGTCTTCTTTAAGGTGGAAGGTTTTACCTATGGCCCCTTTTAAAAATGTATATAAGAAGCTACCCATTGTGCCTAAAGTGTCCTTGCCAGAAGTAAACCAGAGCAATTGTCTGATCTTTAATAATTATTGGGACATCTGCAAAATTAAGATTTGATTTTATTATTCAACATGTTGTTAAAGGTTGTCCGGGCTTCTGTTAATTCTACCAGCATTTCTGATAAAAGTGTAGACTTATGCTTAGTGTCCAGGTCCTGTATACTGGAGAGGAGCTAATTCCTTTTCGTTAACTGTTGTTTCTTCGTTTGGGAGCCAAGCTTTATGAGCGTGCCCCTGAATTACACTTTTATGAGCCTTCCATAAGAGAGGTCTGCTTATTTCTGGAGTATCAATTGATATATTCAACAATGGCCTCCTCAATTTGGGTACTTTTGACCTTATGCTGGAGTAGGCTCTCATTGATCCAGTTGCATTGTTTGGGTTGTGGTTGTTTGAGGGATAGCACAATTGACACTGCAGCATAAGTTTACCACGTCAACTGGATTATGTTGGCCAACATAGGAGATGAAGGTGTTTGTTACAAAAAGGAGAAGTCCCTACCAGTAGGATGTTAGATCCTCCAGAATTTGGCCAGCTGACAATCATATAATGCCTGGCGTACTTTTCAGAGCTTTCTTTTCAGATATCATGACCTGTCCAAGGAGGTGTCCAGATGTGGCATGGATTCCCAGTTGAAGTTCCTGCCAATGATAGTGATGCTCTCGAAGAGGCCTGACCTCTGGAGAACATCGGCAAGGAATTCCGACTGACCCTGATTGGGAACAAACACATTAAGACACGTGAAAGGTTGTCCAAATATTTTGCCCTGATCCAAGATGCTTCTACCAGCTACTAGTCTATGAACCTTAATGTCCTGTATGGGGAGGTATTTAGAAAATAGGATTGCCACTCCCAAAGATTTCCCCACTGGGTGATTACTCAGGTAGCAATTAGTTTTATTGTTGACTAGCTCAACCACTATCTCTACTCTGACCTCCCTTCCATCATCTTGGGTGACTTTCCCAGTTGATAACCCCTCCAACTCCAGCACCTCTAAATTTCTCTCTATTTCCTGATCCTTTGGCGTGACTCAATGGACCACCTCCCCTACCCACACCCAGGGCCAATCACTTGACTTAGTCTTCACCCACCGTTGCACTCTCTGACTTCTCCATCTCTCCTTTTCCTCTCTCAGACCCCCACATCCTCTCTTTCTCCCTCTCCTCTCCTCTCCTGCCTTCTCCCTCTCCCTCCCCCCAAACGCGTCCTCACCAGAGAGAACATCAGCACCCTCAACATCCCTGCCTTTTCCTTCTGCCTTGACCACCTCATTTAACCTTTACCCACCGCTGCACTCTCTGACTTCTCCATCTCTCCTTTTCCTCTCTCAGAGCCCCACATCCTCTCTTTCTCCCTCTCCTCTCCTGCCTCCCTTCCCCTCCCCCAAACCCAAACACGTCCTCACCAGACAGAACATCAGCACCATCAACATCCCTGCCTTTTCCTTCTACCTTGACCACCTCCTCTTACCTCTCTCTCCTGCCCCAACCTCTACCTCCTTCTACAATACTGTCATCTCCTCTGCTTTTTTATTCTGCCTGCCCCCCCCCCTTTCTACATCTCCCTTCACTGCTCTAACCTCCAGCCATGGCACTCTCAGGTCATGCGTTCCTCAAACAATGCTCCCGCACCGCAGAGCGCCTCTGGTGCAAATCTTGCTCCCCTGTTGACTTCCTCCACTTTAAATTCATCCTTTCCTGTTACTGCTCTGCCCTTGCCCAAGTATCCAATCCCTGTCACCTCTTTGCCACCTTTAATACTCTCCTCTCCTTGTCCGTGCCTTCCATCCCACCCTCTATCTCCACTTCCACCTTTGTCTCCTACTTCTCATCTGTTATCTTTATCAGAAATCACATCTCCTCCACCCTGCTTCCCCCATTCCTCCCCAACACTCCACCCCAACTATCATGAGGTTTCTTATTTCCATCATATGACAAGTGACGAAATTCACACCCTAATAATAAACTCACCACCTTCAACCTGCCCTATGGACCCCATTCCCTCATACCTTCTCAAATACCTCTCTCCCACTGCCTGTTCCCATCTAGCCCACCTTTTTAACCTTTCCCCTTCATCCTCTTATAAGAATGCCCTTGTCTCTCAAACAACCTAATCTGGAACCTACACCCTCCTCCAGCTACTGACCTATATCCCTTCTCCCCTTCACCTCCAAATACCTTAAGCACTTAGTCTCCCAACGTCATATCAGGTACCTCATTGACAACTCTCTCCTAGACTCCCTCCAACCTGGTTTCCAACCCCTCCATTCCACCGAGACTGCCCTTACCAAAGTGAATGTGTAATATAAAATATAAAATATGTGTAACGAACATTTCTGTGTTTTATTTTACTGATAGAACAGTAGAGTTTGTTACTGGTTTATGGCAGTGTGCTGGGGCTTTTTTTCCCCTTTGTTTCTGTGGCTAGCAGACTAACCCCTGCCTTTCATGCACCTGTTCACATTTACCTATAAATTGATTGAGTAACTTCCTTTCTGTGTTTATACCTTACCAAAGTGACCAATGAACTGTTATCTGCCAAATCCAAGGGCCACTACTGTCAGCTGCTGTTGACACCGTTGACCATCCTCATCTGCTGTAAACTCTCCACTGTTTGGTCTTACTGACACTGCTCTCTGCTTTCCTCCTATCTCTCTGACTGCACCTTCTCTGTTTCCACCTGTAGCTCATCCTCCCCCCCTGGACAGCCGAAAGTTGCTTTTCGGCTGTCCCTATTTCGAATGGCAGTATTGTTAGAATTTTTTTTTTTTAGGAATGGGTGAGTATGCAAATCACTTTCGGAAATTGCAGCAGCCTGGGACTTAGGGTTAGGCTGTGGGAAGGGAGAAAACTTAGAGTTAGGCTGCGAGGGGGGATTTAGGGTTAGGCTGCAGTAATTGCTGACTAACATATTGGTAAATAACAGGTTAGATACAAAATGACAGCAAAACATCAACAAGATAACATTACAACTTTGAAGATATGTCCTCTTTCGCAGACTTGATATTGCAGGATATGGCAAGCTACTATCTTCATCAAGGGGAGGGAGGAGGACTGCAATAAGCAACACTTGAAAACCCATAGTCCTCTAGCAGGCAATCAAAAGACTTATAGTGCAAAGAGATTAAGTAGAGATCAGTGTTGACAAATCAGTGGTCCACAGTTGTCTTTGAGGAGATAGCTGCTGGACTAATTCTTTTGCCCCTTGAGACAATTTGCCATCTAGGCCTTGGTGGCAAGGATGAAGAAAGGTCAGGCAATATTTCCAGGTACAGCCAATTTGTTACATGGCTCGTGCTAAAATCAAGATCAGCAAAGAAGTCCTCCAGGTCATCTGTAGAGCGAAGAGAAGGGAGTTTGCCACTGCCCACCACTTGAAGCGATAACAGAAAGCCCCATCCGTATTTAATCTCATGCTTATGCAGCTTGTTTGTGATGGGCTTCAGGAGCCTATGCTGTTGGAGGGATCTCCAGGAAAGGTCCTGAGAGATCTAGATCTCATGTCACATGAAATCAATGTTGTCCTTGTCTTGAATTCTTCTAAGAACCTCCACTTGGGTGTAGTAATGAAGCCTATACACAGAGTTTTTTGCTGGGCAGGCCCTTTGGTCCTAGTGAAACTCAATAATTATATATATAAGGTTTCTGTGAGGATTAGCCCTCTTTGTGCTAGAGCCACTGGGTTACTGAAATGCAAATGGTGGTGCAATAAATCTCCCCACTTTGAAATGAGGTTTGGAGTGGTTTCTGGGTGCTCTCCATCTTAGTGGAGAATGAAGTAGGTCTGCGTAATGAGATCTGTCAGTCACAGGCAGATGAGACTAAGGTGATTTGCACATTGTTGTCTTACCTTCACCAAAATCCCTGTTCCCACAGACCGATAAACAGTGATAAGAACAGTGACTTTCACCAATGATGGACTGTTCAAAGTTCTCCAGGGAATTCAGGGCACCAGAGCACGCAAGGAGAATTTTCCTGTACACCCTCCAATCACTCAGAAATTCAGCACTGCCCTGTCAGGTCCGGCAGGCCTAGGCTTCACAAAGATCTACCAAAAGTCTTAAGCAAAAAGAGTGCCACAGAACTTCTATAAATCAAATCTGAACGCCCCCTGTCACTCACCTCTCTCATGCGGGCTTTATAGCAGCTTACGCTGCTATAAGCCTGCCTTTAATCAGTAGTGCAGATCAGCATGCGCCCTCCAGTCAAGTCAGGCCACTTACGCACCATGTGACCTGATGGTCTTAATTCTGGATCCGGCCCAAGGTAAATTGTGACTTGGGATGGGGGAATGCACTAGGGGGAATGAACATCCAGGGTCATTTGATTATATTTGCCCCTCAGGCTAAAAGTTACCAGTCTGCCCCTGCCCACATTCTTAAAATAGACAAGGCCATGTCAAGTGTGAACCAAATTAATTAAGTGCCTTTTATATATAGGTTCATCACCAGCTGCTTTATTGGGTGTCATGACTATATTGAATGTAACATACAAAATAATTTTAGTTTATGTAATGAAAAAAATATTGCCCTATAAATAATCCACTAATTATAAACTTTAAAGACCGCATGTACACAATCTACGTAAGGAAACGCTATGTAGATAGTGTAAAATAGTTACTACACATGTGTAGTACCTCTGATTGGAAAACTAGGCACTTAAGTTAAAAAAATCTTTGTTGTGCATCCGGTCCTATGTCGCTACTTACAGATATCATGACTTGGTTTACAAAACCTAGTATATATATATATGGCATTTTATTTTTATATCCTCAGTAGCTTTTGAAACACATATTATGATTATCACGGTGTGTTCTATTGCATATAGTCATTTTCTTTCTTTTTAAAGTAGTATCTGCTCTCAGTTACATCCCATGGTCATTGTTATCTTCCATTACAATGTGTTTTCAACATACTGTATAGCAAACTACTCCACTTTAATATTGCAGGTATAAAAATAAGCATTAGTGCAAATCATCCAATTTTGAAAACTAGAAAATACACTTACTGTGCTGTGAAAATCGATCAGCCCTAGATGCACAACACATCATAATGATCACTCTTTTGTACTTGAGTAAGTAGGTATGTAAGCAGGAAAATATACATTTTTAAATAAAATATATACGATCCAAGCTAACATAATTATAATTTCCAGATAGTTAAAATCTATATAATATAATAATATTCAAATAAAACAGGGGATCCCATCATTTACATAAAGATTCCACATTGAGGCAGCAGTTGACTGACTTGGGCCCCATAGGAAGGAGATGGGACCAAAGTCCAGAAGGGGGGAGGGCTCCTGTAAAACTGTCGGAGACTGTCAGCATAAAACAGGACGCAGTGTGCACACAGATTGCTCAGCACTTTCTTAAGCTGCCAGCCTCTGACAGCTTACTTAGAATTCTGTGAGTGCAGGGAGAGTATCTGCCATGGATCCCCCTCTCCTCTGAGCCCTGTAGCAGCTGCACTCCCAGCACCCACGGTAGTTATGCCATTGATTCCACATATACATTCCACTGAGAATGCCAGGATTTAGAAATGAAAGTTTTAAATGCATGTTCCTCAACTTGGACATGGAAACCTTTTTAGCGTTTCAGACTCCAGAATTGTGGTGTAAGTGCAGTGTTTTTTTCACTGCATGCATCCACTGTATTGATATAAGTATCTCTGTGTTTCAATGCAGCTGCATGTGGATTATCAGCCAGGTTCTATACACTTCCTCTAAGAAATCCTTCACCAGCTTATGGCTAGTGTGACTGCCTGATAACAAATACTTCTTCAATAACAGCCCTGTGCACATGCAAACACTGCTGGCAAACATTAATCAGTTTACTCAAAGGCTACAACATTTTTAATATATGCATCGCTACACTATTGTATACTAATTATTTCATAATATTATCTTATGATGATGAAATATTTTTAATTATTTTTAATAACGTTTTAAACATTTATTATAGTTAAACAATACATTTAAAAAGTCAATTTATTTATTTACAAAAATAAAATTACTAAATGAAACATAAACACCTCTCAGCCTATTTACTTTATACAGAGCAGTAACTACTGTGGGAGTGTGAGTGCAGTTGCATCAGAGCCCAGAGAAGAGGAATGACCCATGGCAGCTGTCCATTTTGCACCCACAGAGCTCTAAGCTGTCAAAGGCTTGCAGATTAGGACAATGTGTTCACAACAGTGCTCAGCACTCCTGGGGCACAATTTACTAATCTGCGGGTTTGGAAAAGTGGAGATGTTACCCATAGCAACCAATCAAATTCTAGCTGACATTCTCTAGTATATAAAAGGAAAAGTTAAACTTAGAATCTGATTGTTACTATGGGCAACATTTCCACTTTTCCAAACCCGCAGCTTAGTAAATCTGGCCCCTAGACTGCAGAGCACTATATGCCTACTCCATACACTCCAACATGACCCCTTCCATTAGGTACAGAATACTCCGCTCCTGAGCTTCCAACTGTCACTTGCCTGGTTTTAATGGATTAACTTATATTTAAAAAACATTTTTCTCTTCAACAAAGGTGGTTACCATAGTAACTGACAGTTGAAAGCTCAGTAGAGCTTTTTGTACCTAATGGAATGGGTAATGTTGTAGGGTCTGCTACTCATTCCCTCAGGGCCGGTGCTAGGTCTCTGGGCACCCTAGGCGAAGTTTGACCTGCCCCCCCCCGCACCACTACACCCACACACCCCTCCATGCCCCCTTTCGAAACCTCAGTTTCCTTACCTGACTAGGTCTTCTCCCGTCTGACAGTCTTCTCTTCAGTCTCCTCTTCAGTCTTCTGCTCCTCGCTGCTTGCTCCTCACAAAATGTCGGACGGACGTCACGTGATGACGTCACGTCCGAACCCAGGGGGGAGTGTGGCAGGGAGGAGTAAGGTCCTGCATCCTGTTCTATAGGCAGGCACCCTACCCAGTGGCTAACGCAGGATTTGGCAGGGGGGGTTTTCAAATACCCAATGGACACACGCACACACACATACATACACACATACATACACACATACATAAACACACACACACATATATGCAAACATATACACACACACATATAAATATATATACACACACACAACCCTGTAAAAGTAAACATTTTATAGGCTGCTGTTAAAAAATAAGCACTTCTCTTACCTGATCCTCAGCGGTGCGCGGGCTGTCTCCTCTGTGCTTATTGATGTGATGAAGGGACATGAAGGTCACGTGCCTGCATCACGCTGCAGTTACTTTCACAAGGAGGGAGGAGGAGGGGGTGCGGGACACACTGACAACGGAAGGAAATACCAAGAGAGCAGCAGCTGCAGTGATCAGCTAAGATCGCCTAATGGTAGCGCCGGCCCTGCATTCCCTGTACTAACTAGCCAGAGTTCCTAGTAATGAAGCAATGGGTAGGGGGTACACATCTTTATTGTGTTTTCTGCATATCTGCTGACCTAAAACTTTTGGGAGTTATTAATGTAAGTTTTCTTATACTTTTTACTTTTTTTTTATTAATGTAACTCAGGGTTGCCGACTTTTGCCAGCTTCCCTCCGGGAGATCCCAGAGTGAAGCTAGTGATGCATGCAGGGGGCGGGGCTTAACGATGTGATTTATGCAAATTGCATCATTAAGCCCCGCCCCCTGTATCATACTTACCCAGTTTTAGCTTAAAAAGACATCGGGACGGGGCTTGATGGCGCAAATTGCGTCATCAAGTCGCTCCCTGGCCCTAGCAACACTAATATACTAGTGTTGCTAGGCAGAAGGGTATGAGATGAGGCCGTGGGAGACTCCCGAAATTCGGGCAGTTCTCCTGGTATCCCGGGAGAGCCGGCAAATCTCCCGCAAAGGACTTTCATGGAAACCACGGCCTCATCTCATGCCCCCCTGCCTAGCAACACTAGTATACTAGTATTCGAGTTGGCAACCCTGATGTAACTTTTCTTATAAGTCTACTTTCCACCACTTTACAGGATGGTAAAAGTGCCCCCCTTTCTAAAAATATTTTCCACTCATATACATTTATAAAATCCAGTTTGTTTGTACAAAATAGAAACCAATGTAATTTTTGATGTGGAAATGATAATCAGAAATTACATTTACTGTAGACCTTTGTTTTTGTCATGTATAATGTTCTTCAATATACACTATTTCACTATTGACCAGGAGATGGCAGTAGAATATAATTTTTAGTGTTTTCATTCAACATGATTCTGTCTCAATCGTATTTTTTTAACCACAAAGCTATTGGGGAAGATACTGTACAATGGTGACAAACAGCTTATTAGTAGGCTTTTGTTTCAGATGAATATATACTACCCCATTGTGACAGGTTACATGAACAGGTGTTGTTGACAATTCAACCTAATGTTTCTTGTTCAAATCTTCTCTAAATAAACTTTAAAAACATTTTGTTAAATGGAATCCAAAGGTCTTGATCTAAATATCAGAAGTGTGTCTGATTGAAGTATGAAAGTTATGTCTATCCATACTGCTAGCTGGACCGCCATCAGCAATTTTGGGGCCCTGGACATATTTGCGGCAACCCACCAGTGATGTCACATAGGGGATGGGAAGCTGCGGGCCTTCATTAACAGATGGCCAATGCGCAGGGAAGTCTTAAATAATAATAGTTCTCCTGTGACAGCATTTAAATAATAATCCCCTTGTGCCTATTAACCTAAAGACTTAACAGTAGGGCTTACCATACATATTGTGTGAATAGAGAGGATGCTGATTCCTTTAAGCTTTACTGAAATTATATTATGATGCTACAATGTTGAGTCACAAATTGTCTAACTCAGAAACAGTTCATGACCAGTTACATTGGTGCTAGTGGGTCCTCTCATGACCGTGTCAACACTATATTTAAAAAGTCACAACATCTACAGTAAATTTCCTCAAGGGCATAGTGCCACTTATTATATTTTTTTTTATGAGTTCTATAATAAAGTACGTAACAGAAATTTTATTTCTAAGGGTCAAAAACAAATGATACCATTACTTCCTGATTCTTTTCCATTGTATATTGGACCTTGGTTTAATTCTGCATTAATATCTCTACCCTGAAATTTTTGTAGACACGTTCTAAGGTTTGACAATTATGACCCGTATTTAGACCACCGGACATATTGCATATACCGTTTACCAAAATGTGATACTGCACATGCGTAGTAATTTTTTTTACGCAATCTATGTTTCTTTTCGTTATGTAGATAGCGTATATGCGGTCTTTAAGATGTCCGGTGGTCTGAATATGGGCCTATGTTCTTACTGGCTGTTCTGTAAGAAAAATTATTAATTATACAGATTCATTTTATTCAAGAAAATCTTGAAATTATGACTTGTTGGCTATTAGGGCTGAAATTTCTTGGCACTTCTTGTCATTGATATGTTTCCCTCTGTACCTGTTAATAATGATAGTGGAGCAAATCCATAACTCTGATATTCCTTTCTTTCCTGTATCTTCAGCATGTATTTCTGTGAACATGCCATCATCTGTATTTGCTGATCAAAACACATTGCAACCCTTGCAGACATAAGAGGGATGATGCCTCTGACTCCTTTCAACAGAAGAACTGGGTTAGGATCCCAAGTAGGAAAAACTTTTTCATACAATGCATAAAATAGGAATTAAAAAGTTTAAGGGCTATATTTAACAAAAAAAAAATTTCCCACAAAGGGAAGCTGCTCCAGGCTCGCCTGTGTTCGTGGCGAGCCTGGCAGCTTCCCCTTTAAAATTTACTAATACTTACCCCTCCGCCGAGGTCCCTCAAAGTGCTCTGCCCGCAGCGCAGGCACTTCATATCGAATGAAGTGCCTGCGCATGCGCAGAGACTTCAAAGCCGCACTTAGAAAATTTCAGCCCAGATATGAAAACCCACTGCGCATGCGCAGGGTCTTCATATCTGGGTCGGAGTCTTCTAAGTCGGACGCCTCTGCCGGACAGGTAAGTTTTGTCTTTTTTTTTAACTGTTATAAACGTTTTAATGTTTATCTTTATTTTTTTAAGTAAAAAAAAAATTAATCATTTTTTTTTACTTTTTTTTTTTTACATGACCGCATCCTCCTTCATACCAGCGGTCTCCCCACACATCCCCCCCTTTTCCTCCTACGAAGTGTTTGTGCATCGCCATGGAAACAGCAGATTTCCATGGCGAATGCACTTTAGTAAATTTCAAAATGTAAATTTTCAAGTGATAATGAGCGTTTTAGTGTTAAAACACACATTATCACCCGAAAATTTAAATAGTAAATGGAGACCTTAGTATATCCTACATATTGGAAGACCATCCATGCAATGAGGATGGTAAGCAATGCATCTCAGATGCTCAGAATTTGCAGTTATGCAATTATGGATCCATACACATACGGAGATCTAATTTTATCTGATTGTATAAGTATGAGTCTGCAAAAGGGGAGTTTTCTGTTCTTTAGAGTCAATAAATGGCAGCACTTTGCAACTGTGCTTGTGTCATGTCTATGATGGTGGAGAAGGATGGGACTGAATGAGGAGATGTAATGTAATTCTGTTGTTTTAAGGGCGAAAAACAGAGCATGAAGTGAGGGGGTAAATGGCTGTACATCATGCTACCACTTCTCCCACTGATTTCATTTCAAAACTGTAAATCTCCATTTACTTCTATTATTTTTATTCATCGTGTTCCCATACCGCCACTTCTAAATGTACAAACCGTCACTTCTAAATGTACATACGGCCACTTCTAAATGTCTATACCACCACTTCTAAATGTCCATATCACCACTTCTAAATGTCCGTACTGCCACTTCTAAATGTCCGTGCTGCAACTTCTAAATGTCCATACCACCACTTCTAAATGTCCATACCACCACTTCTAAATGTCCATACCACCACTTCTAAATGTCCATACCGCCACTTCTAAATGTCCATACCGCCACTTCTAAATGTCCATACCACCACTTCTAAATGTCCGTACCGCCACTTCTTAATGTCCATACCACCACTTCTAAATGTGCATACCACTACTTCTAAATGTCCATACCACCACTTCTAAATGTCCATACCGCCACTTCTAAATGTCCATACCGCCACTTCTAAATTTGTACTTTGACAGCTGGGGAAAAGTATTTAAATTGTTTAGTAAGGGCCTGCAAAGTGCCTTTGCTGTATCCAGAGTTGAGATGTCCCTATTTTAAATGTGGACAGCAAGGAAGCTTAAGGTAAGGGTCTATGGGCCTGATTCAGATTTGCATGCTACTTAAGTATGCACGTAAATCTGATAGTTGGCATGGAGGAGGGGAGCGCTCGTCCTGTCACTCCCTTCCTTCTTACGGAGTTCTGGACAATTAAATGTTCTTACGAACGCTGATCTGTGCGGATGTTCCGTTCTCCACCGCGGTCCATCATTTGGCTTCCTAATCCCACCTGTGTGGAGGAATTTAGGCATATGGATATGATGGACCAGGCCCTTCTGAGTTGTTCCAACACACAACATCTGGTGCACGCATGCACAGATGTTAGCTGTCAAGGGGACTTACGCATCTGATATGCGTAAGTTCCCAATCCTCACGCATTTCTGAATCAGGTCCTATGATCTTAAGTTTATAAAAGATACAAAAGATATATTTTTAATTCATTTTAAGTAAACCATATGTCTATTAAATATACTGTAGAGAATGCTTGCTTTAATGATAAATAAGATTCTTTTTTATTGTTTAAAAAAAAAAA
>WWET01002442.1:112247-122721 GCA_011038615.1 Limnodynastes dumerilii
AAGTGTCTTTCCGCGCCCACTTTCCCTCATCTCCCTGCCTCCCCCCGCCCATTTTCATGCAAATCCTTCAGATCTTAAACTTTCGCAGCACTTAAGATCTTAAGTGCTTGCGATCGATTCACAGGTCCGCGCTTAGTGAATTTACGCTCCTAACCTCTACGTAGACGGCGTTGCACTATTACTACGCATGCGCAGTTATGCAAATTTTCTAAGATCCTAAATATACGCTCCTAAGTTGCGTGAAAATCGTATCTCTGAATCAGCCCCTTAACTATTATAGATGTGAATAGAAATGCATTTTTCATAAGCAAGGAAAGACATAAACTCTGCGAAAACAGCCTTTGTTAACAAATCCAAAAATGAAAGAAAACAATCAAATAATAAACAAATAATAAATAAAAAAAATAAATCAAATGAATATACAGTAAGCAGTCTTACTCGGCAGATATAAGAATAGTATAGTCAATATATCAGCAGAATCCTAATGTGATTTTCATATAAAAAAGCAGAGTACACCTATATAACACTTGTATAACATCTATTTACTTGAAATAGCAAACTGCCATAATACCAAAAATGTTAGACTTGAAAAATAAGAAGGAGCAGTATAAAACTAATCCTTCCAAAAATTATACAGCCAAAAATTTATGCAGCTATAAATTAACAATTGAGAGGTGTAGTGTCTAATCCAATCTTACTATAGGACTAATCTAACATAAGACTTAGACAACTCTATTATCATTAGAGCAGAGATAATAAACAAATATTGTTTATTAAATGTGTGATACCAAAACTATCCACTACTTAATTCCACACTCCATGTATTACTATGTAATCCAAAAGAAAGATCCAATGTAGTTCCTTCTGTAGAAGGCATTGGTTTAAATCCCCTCCTTGAATGTCCCCTTCACTTGTTGCAAAATACATGCCTCTCAACCTATAGCATCATGATGTCTAAGATAGTGACGGGCAACTGGGGTCAGGGTTTTGCATTTATCTTTATCAGTTTTATTATTACGGATACTCCTTACATGCTTCAATAATCTTTGCTTAAAAGGACGAATGGTATTTCCTACAGAGTAGGCCACAAACACAAGATATATTCCAAACTGGTTACTCTACCCCAGCACATTGAAATTGACCCCCCTCCACTTGGCCAATAATAGCATCTGATTTCAGAACTACCAAATGTCTATTCAAAATTTGTGTAATGACAGGGGCTTCATTACAGAAGCTCCCAATAAAATGGATTCTAAAATGAGACATAAGAGCGACATAAGAAATATTTAGAGAAGATGAATAACTGTTTAATGGAACACAATGAGCTCATCATTCAGTTGCTGACTTCTCATCTAATGGTATAAAACATGCCTCCGACACATCATGGAACATCACTTGAGAAAGGGCTTTCTGCCTTAAACGTGAACAGCTGACTCCTCTCCCCCTGGTGTGTGTCTTCCTCTGCCGCTGAAACGAGATCACCATCCACGCTGCCCATGCTCCTCCAGCAGGCTCTGGTGTTACATTTTCTAAATATATTTTCTTGTTGATATATGTTTTTTTATTATGTGAAAGTAAAGTATATATTTTATCCCCTCATTAGTTTTTTTAAGGGCGAAGAACACTACCACAACGGTGTAATTTCCTTATTGCCCTCGTCGCATTCATGCCGCTCTTATATTCAAGGGACATTTGTTTATACAGTTTTTAACTTAATTATCTGTTGGGACTCTTTATTATACAGACATTTATTGGGGATTTAAATATTGCCACCAGTGCCTGTGTACACAGTGTTATTCTTTGGTTTAATGTTTTATAGTTGAGAGTCTCTTTGCTGTATAGATAGGCTGCAGGTCTGAGCCCTTTTTAATGGCTATATTTCATTTTAGTTATCAAAAGGTGTATTTCATCTCCATGACCTCTGCTTTTCCTTTGCTGAACTCCTGCAACTGTTTGCAACATATCAAAACTTGCAAATCAGACTTCCAAGGCTCAGTGAAGTCTTAACTGCCTGCCCGAGTTGTGAATTTCATAAATTTCTATGCTAAAACAAGCCTCCCCCAGGGGTCTTATCTCTAGCTCCACTACCCTTGGATGAATAACAACTGGGGCCGGATTTATTAAGGGATGTTTTGAATGGCGATTTTGTTATCTCCGTATTTACTAAACAAAAATTGCTATAAAATCAAAAATATATAAATCAGCAGATTTACTAAGCATCCCTTAATCATTGCAAAATCATCAGAAAATATCGCCATTCCTGTGCGCCTGTTGTGAGTGTAGATTTGATGGTAATCAACATTCACTTTGATAAACAGCACACTGGAAAAAATGCATGGCGCGGCAGGCTATTAACCCTTAGCATGCCACATATAGTACTAGAAGGCACAGCATGCCCATGTATTGCAGAGCATGCTATGCCTTTTAGTACCATAAGCAGCAGCATGCCAAGTGTAAATGGCATGCTGCTCCATATATAATGTGCCCACATAAATATTTAATAATATTGCCCCATAAACAGTTAAAATTAATGGGGTGTGGGTCCCCGCATTAAAAATTACGAACTGGCTGGGATTTCGATTGCTATGCCTCGATGAGGCATAGCAATCGATCCACGGAGCACCGAAAGCTCTGTGGTGCGAAAAGTAGTAAAAAAAATAGTCCCCCACTCCAATCCTTAATTCTTTACCTAACCCTCCCCTCTCACTACCCTAACCCTAACCCTCCCTTCCTGGCAGCCTGACCCTAACCCTCCCTTAATTGCAGCCTGACCCTAACTCACCATCTCCTGCAACCTGACCCTAACCCTCCCTCCCCTACAGCCTGGCCGTGACCCTCCCTACCCCGCACAAAGAATTTACTCCCCTGTCCCTGGTCCTGCGAGCAGTGGCGGAGGTGCGGCAGAGGGATATCGCGCATTGCAAAAAAAAGTATTAAAAAAAAGTAGAAAAGGGTAAGATTTTCTTAGCGGGGAGTGTAACCGAAATTAACGTGCCCCCATAGTTAATAATAATGTGCCCCAAATCAACAATAAATATAAGGTGTCCTGATTCAGTAATAAGTATATTTTAGTGTAAAAGCAGATTTAAATTTTTTTTACTAAGAGAACACACACCATGGCCCAGATCCTGGGCTACAGACATCTGAGGAATTACGTATTCTGCATGCGTAATTCCCCAGTCAGCTGGCTGGCTGGCGTATGTAACTAACGCTGGCAAGTACGTTAAAGGGGCCGGCCAGCTTGTTACATATGCCGTATCTCCGCCATATAGGTGGAGATAGGCATTAAAATTAGGGAGCGGGGCTGGGAAAGGCCCATTATGACAAGGTCTGTGGATTTACAAGTTGTAAATTTTAAGGTAGGAATCCAGACACGTAAGTGTCCAGATTTTACTACTTTGAGGGAGAGTGCAGGGGGCGTGCACTCCCTGCTACGCTGTTGTACCTAAAGACCATGCACGTCCGGATGCAGCCCCATGACCCTTTTTAAAAAAATAAAAATCGGCTTTTACACTAAAACATATTTATTACTGAGTCAATTTTTGAAGGGTTAAATTGCGGCAAATGAACCCTTCTAAAATTGAGACACATTGCTGTCGATTATAAACCGCCAGCACAAGACGCCCCTTAGTAAATCCAGCAATTTGGGTATCCAACTTATAATCTCTGCCTTACTCAACCCTTAGTAAATCCGGCCCCTGGAGTCAGAGAACTAAAAAGAGAATAGGGAGAAAGTAGCCACCTTCTTTCACTACATAGAGATTAAAGAAAACAGATAGAAATTAATATCCTGCTGATATTTGGTCTCTACCTGAGTAGCTACATTTTTGCCTAACTTCCTAGACAACTGCTGGAGAGGATGTACCGTTCGGGGCACTCATAAATGCCATTTTTATTCCTCTCACCCTAAATATTTTCCAATTGCTTGAATTACCTGGAGCCTTGCAATTTACCTGTGTTAATCTTTGTGTACTTTTCATACTATTCTAATGGTTAATCACACTAAATCTGCCAAATCACCAAATCTGCTTCGGTGAATGACGAGACATAACGCATTTAGCCATATCATTCATGGAAACACAGGGCTCCCAATTAAATAATACTGATTATGTGAATGATGTTGCTGCATCTGCTATCACGTCGGTGGCTTTCCAGCTGATTAAGATTAAGTGAATTTTTTTTTTTTAGAGGCTATTAGATAAAAGTTTTGGAAAAGGGACAGGAGATAAATGGAGAGTAAATAGATACAGGGACATAACTGGATGACTAGACATATAATGGGGGCTAAATGGATGTCTGGAGACTTCCAAAGAGCAAAATGGATGTCTGATTACAATTAAGGAGCAGAAATGGATGGCTAGAGACATACATACAAAAGGCAGAAATGGATGGCTCAACACAAACAGACAAGGGGATTAATTAGATAGTTGAACACATGCATTATATGGAAAAAAAGTATTTGGCCACCCATGTTAAGTATTGAATTCTGGTGTTTCAATCAGACCTGTTGCTACAGGTGTATAAAATCAAGCACCTAGTCACGCAGTCTACATTTGCAAACATTTCTGATACAAAATGAGTCGTTCTGAAGAGCTCAGTGATAGGATGCCACCTTTCCAATAAGAAAATTGTCATTTCTGCTGGATATTCCACAGTCAACTGTAAAGCTGGCCACACACTAGAGCGATAATCGTGCCAATTTAGCAATTATCGTGGATTGGCTGAATTATTGCTCTAGTGTGTGGTGCCGATAATTGACAGAAACGGGCGATTATCTAAAAAAAAATGGCTACCGTCAGATAATCTGATCGGCTGGTTTGCAATAAAAATTATCGGTTATCGCCAGCAAAATCGTGCAGTGTGATGGCATTGCAGATAATCGTGCTGCAGAACCCCACACACTGACAGGCTGCAGCGCTATGATTGACAAGATTGACAGGAGACCCAGCCAATCGGGAGAGACTGCAGCCAGCCAATAGGTTATCACTCCCAACCTGTGGCAGTGTATGGTGCCGATATCGGGACATTTCCCCAGGGGGAAATCGTCCCGTTTATCGACAGCCACATGCTGGGAGCGATAATCACTCTAGTGTGTGGCCAGCTTATGTGATATTATTAGAAAGTAAAAGTGTTGGAACAGCAGCAACAGCTATGAAGCAGAAGATCACGTAAAAACACAGAGCGGAGTCAATGACTGCTAAGGTGCATGGTGTGTAATAGTCGCCAATGCTCTGCTGATTCCATAACTAAAGATATTTGAACTTCCACTGGCATTAATTTAAGCATAAAATTGGCAGGAGCTTAATGGTGTGGGTTTCCATGGCTGAGCAGCTGACCTGACATACAGACCAGAAAATAAAGACTAAAAGGGTTCTCAGTCTAAATAATCATTTAGGGAACTTTAAATGATTGTTTAGACTGAGGGCCCTTTTAGTATTTATTTTCAGTATTAAGGGATTTAGTCATCTTTGAGGGACAGGCATATTATGATCAGTAGCTAAGAGGACCTGATTGGGGAGAATACTACTTATATTGGGCCAGATCCTAAGCTAAGTACGCTAGCGGATTTATGCGAGAATAACTACGAATGAAGGGGTGGGGGCATCAATACGACACTCATAATTACACTTTGTAGGCAGAGGGAGACATTTAAATTGGACAGTATGGGCCGGGTTATCCCGTCATGTATGTAAATACATTACGTATATTAGTACTTACGCTATCAAAAGTTAAGGTAGGGTTTGGGAAGCGTAAAATGGGAAAAGTATGTACATTCGAGGGGCTTGCATAGAAATTACACTAGCATAAATACGCTACGCGTTCTAACGTACCCATAGGTCTGGATCTACTCCATTGACTTTATTGGAAATGTTGTACCTGATTCAGACTTAAGCAGGAGCTTGAAATTAATAGAGGTAGGTTACACATGGGCCAAACCATGTTTATTTCAGGGGGAGTCAAGTTAATTGTATACTTTGCATGCAGGGATATATCTTTGAATTTTTTACTGCACACAGACACTGACCAGCTTTACTTTTAAACTGTTATTTAGACTTGGGATAGGAAACATCACCTCTCAACTCTAATACTGTTTGCAACAGATGAAATATGACTCCCATGCAATCAACATGGTTTAACCCAGGTGTAACCTACCTCTATTAATTTCAAGCTCCTTCTTAAGTTAGGGCCTCATTTACTAAAGTTGATTTTGGTAAAATCAACCAATTTCCTGGTACTGTGCCTGCGATTAAGCCATCGCTGCATTCACTAAAGGCAAAGTCCTGGGACTTTAGCCTTTAGCAAAATGGACACGGCAAACATTGCTGACAAAAAATTGTACAGATGTTTGCCATGTCAAACATAGCAGACGGGATTCACTAAAGTTGATTTTACGAAATCGCCTCTAGTTCGGTCTGAAAGCGCTGAAAAAAAATTGCCTCCTGTGTTTGTCGCTTTCATAGAAAGCGACACACACTTTAGCTGAAAAACACGTCAATAGCTTTGACATGTGTTTTTTATAATGTAAAAATGATGTGCTGCATAATTCTATCCCTTATCATGCAGATGCATATAGTATTATAAGGCACAGCTTGGCCATGTGTTTGTGGCCATGCTGAGCCTTATAGTACTATAAGTGTCAGCCTAACAAGGGATAAAATGATGCAGAGTAATGTGTCATGTGTAAAAAAACAAAACATTCTCAATAAACTGAAAAAATCTACACGAATAAACAATACATTTCCAAACATTAAAACAATGTAATAAATGTGTCCCTGTGTGTTTTACAATAACTAAAATGGTGGCCATCGTGTACTAACTAAACTAAGGCTAATGTATAGTGTAAATTTGTGCAAAAAATATAGTGAAGTATCGACTCACCGTTTTGCAGTCATCTGTCTTGGGATTACTTGCTAGTATTTCTTGACGTGTTGCAAGCTGTTTGGGAAATATTGATTGAAGATCTTTTCCTCTTGATTGAAGACGCTGCTCCTCTTGATAGTAGATAGTAGATGCTGCTCTCTTGCTAGAAGATGTAGTTCGGCCTCTTCTGGCTCTTAACTTAATGTCCTCCTCCTTCCTGTTCAGGGGTGCCGCTGCTAATGACCAATCGGTCACTAGAGGTCCCCTTTTATACTGTATTTGACGTCAGAGACACTAGAGCCCTTTAGTGGCCATGCTGTGCCTTATAATACTATATGCGTCTGCATGATAAAGGATAGAATGATGCTTGGCAATTTTTAAATGGACAGTTGCCGTTCTTTTAAACAGAAAAGCAAGGCGATTTATCCATTTAAAATCGGTCAACATCGACGGCACTTGTTAATTGTCGGACAAAATCTGCAGCGATTAGGGCCTCATTCAGACTTAAGAAGGAAAATAAGATAGGAAAGTTACTCCTGGGCTAAACCATGTTGATTTCAGGGGAGTCATATTTGAAGTCTAAATAACAGTGTAAGAATAAAGCTGATCAGTATCTGTGTACAATAAGCAATTCAAAGATAAATCTCTGCATACAAAGAATACAATTAACTTGACTTCCCCTGAAATCAACATGATTTTGCCCAGGTGTAACTTTCCTCTCTTAGGACCTGATCCATGCTTAAGAAGCTCTGGCGTACTGTGGTAGGTAATTTACGCAATCTACGTACTAATTAGTTTGCCCCTTTAAAGACTTCACAGAGTAGTAAGAAGGAGGCCTGCTAATACTGCCTCAGGGAGTTTTTAGTTACAAGCAAGAGCGGGGGTATTTATATTAGCCGGGGAAGGTGGGAGGGAGGCGGGGAGAGACATTCTCCATGCGTAGTTTCCTTCTTAAGAAGGAAACTATGCACGGTAAGATAAGGTAACCCTATGGCATTCTTAAGTGCCTAATAACTGGGGGAATAGTTAGGGGCAGGACGAATGAGTTATAGGCGGTTCTGTCCGCACCTAACTCACTCTTAAGCGTTAATCTGGTCCTTATATTCAAGCTCCTTCTTAAGTCTGAATCAGGCCCTTATGTTAAAGCTCCTGCTTAAGTGTGAATGTGGAAACCAGACTGGAATAATTCTTTACAGTTTTTATGTGATTTTTGTAAATAAAAATATGTTTGGAAAACATTATTTTGGTAATTTTACCCCACTGAAATACCAGAAAATAGACTTAGATTTATGCATAAAGCACAAGATGCCTAAATAGTAAGTGCACTACTGAGTATCCTAATATTTGGTTTTCTGATGGTATTAAACTACAGTGGAGACCACTGCATAAGTTTTTCATAAGAAAGATAAGGACAAATTCATATAAACAATGTGACATGCTTTGATACAAAACAGCTAAAAGGTAAGTACACTACATAAATAAATAAAGAATGAGGCTGGTGATTTACAATATTAACAAAAAGGTTTGTAACAGAAGTATTGGAGCGCTTGTGATGTTAGTGGTGCACAAATAGCTATTAGACTGATTTAGCAGCTCTGAAGGGGTGGATAAGTCCCCTATAACAATGGATAAAAAACTAAAAGGAATACTGAGAGCGCTAGAAAAAGTCTAATTGTTTATTATTCTATAAGATTAATATTATAATAAAGAACAAAATACATAAAACAGGTGGTAATGTATAAAACAAATAGTAATTAAAAATACAGCAAGCACTAAGCAAATGACAAGACTACTGTACTAGCTGTTGATCAGGCAGCTAGTAGACCATCAAATGTAGATTAAAAAGTAATAAAGTTTTGGAGCGGAATCCAGAATGATGTTATAAAGTGGTGCTCCAAAGAAACTGTACTGTACAAATGCTGACAAGTTATTGGTAATATGCAAAGTATAGGCGGATTGAAACAATGTCACGTATTGGTAAGCAATGTAATAGCACTTATCTCCGTTCTGATGATTGAAACAGCCTCCTGTGCCAGTACGCCTGGATACCGTGCAAGACTGTGTCGGGTAAAGAGCAGAGGGAATCCCGCAGGAGGGCTGCAGATGTCAGTCGATGACAGTGGCCACAAGTATAATGCAGAATCTGTTGGCAGAACTGCACTGCCCTGGGACAGAGACGCTGCCCTGTCGGACGGGAACGCCGGTCCTCAGGTTGTGTGGCTGTGTGGCTGTGTGGAGGAGGTCTTGTAGCTTACTTCTCTAATAAAGCCTACAGTGAATAGTCAGCTGGAGTTACGGAGGCTATCACCCTATACAGCATAGCACGAGCTACTCCATTGTTATACTCTTCAATCTACTTAATATACATGCTGACTATTTTTTGCAATCTTCTGCATATTGCCTAAGAAGGCTTAAACAACGGCGACCAGAGTGCCATTATAGCTACCATGTGCCCGTAACTCCAGCTGACTATTCACTGCAGCTCCACTACTAGAGGAGTAAGCTACAAGACCTCCTCCACACAGCCAATCACCTGCGGCCGGTGAACAGTCCAATACCCGAGGACCGGCGTTCCTGTCCGACAGGACAGCGTCTCTGTCCCAGGGCAACGCAGTTTTGCCAACAGACTCTGCATTTTACTCGCGGCCACGGTCATCGACTGACATCTGCTGCCCTCCTGCGGGACTCCCTCTGCTCCTCAGCTGACGCAGTCTTGCACGATATCCAGGCGTACTGGCACAGGAGGCTACCTTCTACCATCAGAACGGAGATAAGTGCCAATACATTGCTAACCAATACGTGACATTGTTTCAACCCGCCTATATTTTGCATATTACCAATAACTTGTCAGCATTTGTACAGTACAGTTTCTTTGGAGCACCACTTTATAACATCATTCTGGATACCGCTCACAAATCTTAACAGTTTTAAATCCATATTAGATGGTCTACTAGCTGCCTGATCAACAGCTAGTACAGTAGTTTTGCCATTTATTTAGTGCTTGCTGTATTTTTAATTTAATTTTATTTGTTATACATGACCACTTGTTTTATGTACCTTGTTCTCTATCCTAATACTAATTTTATAGAATAATAGATAATTAGACTTTCTCTAGCGCTCTTAGTTTTCCTTTAGTTTTTATCCTTTGTTATAGGGGACTTATCCTCCCCGTCAGAGCTGCTGATTCAGTCCAACAGTTATTTGTGCACCACTAACACCACAAGCGCTCCAATACTTGTGTTACAAACCTTTTTTTGCTTCTTTAGATAGTAGCTGGTCACAATAGTGCTCCGCGGCACCAAATCAGGCTTCAATACTTGTTGTGAGCAGTAGCATTAAATATAAAGTCTGTGAGCATAATATGCACTGTTAGTTTGTGCTCAACGGCACTATGCGGCTTTCCAAATAATAGTAAATAATGATAGTGCTCGGCGGCACCGCAAAGTTGCATAAGTAGTTAGTAACAGTGGGGCAGATCCTGCTGTACGTTTTTCTGCGCATTTACGTGTGGTATACACGTAAATTCGCAGTTTTGAGCGAACTGCGCATGCGCACCGCAGAAAATACGCACATTCGCGTAGCGTATTTTCTAACGTAAGGATAATTCACGTAT
>WWET01002442.1:122814-140565 GCA_011038615.1 Limnodynastes dumerilii
GATACCCTTATATTTATCCCAGGCATGTTTAAATTGTTCTACTGTATTGGCCTCAACCACCTCAGATGGGAGAATATTCCATTTATCTATCACCCTTTCAGTGAAGTAATTTTTCCGCACATTTCCTTTGAATCTACCACCCTTCAGTTTATATTCATGCCCTCGTGTTCTATTACACCTTTTCTTTTGAAAAATGGTAGCCTCCTCTAGCTGGTCACAACCCTTGATGTATTTGAAAGCTTCTATCATGTCCCCCCTCTCCCTTCTCTGTTCCAAGCTATACATGTTTAGTTCCTCTTGCCTTTCTTGGTATGATTTGTTACAAAGGTCATGGACCATTTTAGTTGCTCTTCTTTGCACGGTCTCTAATGTATTTATGTCTTTCTGGAGATATGGCCTCCAGAACTGAATGCAGTATTCTAGGTGAGGGCGTACCAATGATTTATAAAGGGGCATCACTACTTCTCTCTTTCTGCTACTAATTCCTCTCCCTATGCAACCACGCATCTGACTTGCCTTTTTCATTGCTTTGTTACATTGATTGGCTACCTTTAAGTTACTGGAAATAATGACTCCTAGATCGCTTTCCTCCTCGGTAGATTCTAATGTAATGCCATTAAGGAAATATTGAGCCTTTGGGTTTTTATGTCCTAAGTGCATGATTTTGCATTTTTTGGCATTAAACTGCAGTTGCCACACTCTTGACCATTCCTCCAGTCTACCTAGATCATCCCTCATTTTCTGTAACTCACCTTGCGTGTCTACCCGTAGTCGTGATGATCTATTATTAATTTGTCTAAATAAACTAATACTTAGGACTAAAGAAGTTATGCATCACTAGATAACCCAGATGGGTCTCAAAGTAATTTGTTCATTGGCATATATACCGAATATAATGTTTTGATTGATGTTTTAAGTCCACCCCTAGTTAATCACTGTCACAGGGCAGTATGCCACTACAGAAGAGGGACTCCAATATAGATTACATATCAAATAAACCCCAGAGGATAAGCTGAAAAGAGAGACGGTATTTACAGAAAGACCTAATGTTCCGCGATAAGTGGTTCTTTGACATATATATTAGATGTATTATTTAAAATGATACATTGAGTCCGCCCCTGGTTGGCCACCGTCACAAGGCAGTCGACCATTCCAAGGGAAGGGCCCAAATATGTATCATATATTACATGTCAGATAGACACCAAAGCAATGGCTAAAAAGAGGGATCTTATTTGTGGAAGGAGCATTAGGTAGTATGGCGGAAGGGTGGGGGTGAAGAGTCAGGGAGCAGAAAATACAATTAAATAAGTATTATGAGAAATGATTGAGTTCTATTGACTCATTGAGGCCGTTTGGAGACATTGAATCCAGTCTGAAGATCCAGTATGCCTCCCTTTGACAAAGTCAGGCATACCGGTCTCCACCTCTGGATGTGCGTTCTATAAGTTCTATGACCCTGATCGTCTGGACCCCCACCCCACCGCCATGATGGTCATTGACATGTCATGACAAGGAATGTAGTCTGTTTCCCTTCATAATGTTCCTTCTATGCTCGGAAAATCTAATGTGGAGCTGTCTCGTGGTCCTCCCGACATACTGCATCCCACAGATGCAGGATATCTGGTAGACCACAAAACAGCTCCTGCAATTGATAAATTGCTTAATAGGGAACTTTTCCCTTCCCTCTTTGGAATGGAAAAGGTATGCCCTATTTTGACCAAAGCGGCACATGCCGCACCTAGGTTGTGCGCAAACAAAGAACCCCTTTGGTTTGTCTGGAAGCCAAGTTCTTGTATCACTAGTCGTAATAGTTTCTAGGTGTTTTTGTAGCTCGTGATAGTTTCTAGGTGACATGGACAAGAAAGTCCTTCAGACTTCTAGTTTTTTTAAAAATAACACGAGGAGTTTGATCTGCAGGTATGCCCAGTTGGAGGTCTAATTTTAGAATCCTTGAATTTTTACGAATTATGTTGGAGATTTCCCTAGCATTTGAGTTGTATTGTGTTACAAAACATAGGCCCTCTGTATATTCAGACTTGGTGCATTTTTCATTTTTGCCAGATAATAGGTCACATCTATCTCTGTCGGTGGCATCCTCAAGAGCATTAGTAATTAGATCCAGTGGATACCCCTGTGCTAATAGGCTATTTTTAAGCTGATCACTTTGATGGTAGAAAGTCTCAATATCCGAACAGTTTCGCCGCAAGCGGATAAATTGGCTCTTAGGGACCCCCTTGAGCCAACTCCGCTTGTGGCAACTACGGTATTGCAGATAGTGGTTAGTATCCACTGGTTTGTGATATGTTCTTGTACAAATTTGGCTCCCCACCACCTCCACAGTAATATCCAAAAAGTTAATAGTTACTTCACTATGTTGGTGAGTGAAGGATAGATTGAATTGGTTAGTGTTAAGGTGTTGTAAAAAAAAGATCTACAGAAGTGGGGTCCCCATCCCAAACAAACACCAGGTCATCTATGTAACGACCAAAGTAGATTTACAATATTACACTACGGTGGCAACCGTATATTTTTATTTATTTTTGAGGAATAAAGAAAGAAAAGGTTATTTAGAAATGCAAAAGTGAAAGAGGATAAGAGTACCTGGAAAAAAAGGGGGGAAAAAATAGCAGTAATTAAGGAAATATCACAAGGACATCAAAAAGAGAGCAGAGAGTGAGAGAACTCTACCCTTCATTCACTGAAGGAATTGGACATTGGGACGTACGATTTGGTTTCTAAGCGTCTGCATCCCCTGGTATAATTAATTAATCTGTAAATTTATGACTGACTTGGTGGGCTACGTTTGGCTCATTAAGGGAAAAGGGGTTGTGAGTTTCTGTAAGGAATAGATAACTAGGGGTGTGAGGAGAGAGGACTTAGGAATATTTGATATTTTTCACACACACACACACACACACACACACACACACATACTCCCCTCACATACTACACTGTACACATCACACACACACACACACACACACACACACTGTCTCTGATATCTGTTATTTAAAATTATTTAATGTAATTTTATTGATTGGGCAGCACATTGGCTCAGTGAGTACCACTTGTGCCTAACAGTGCTGAGGTCATGAGTTTGGATCCTGGACTAGGCTTTATCTATGTGGAGTTTGTATGTTCTCCCTGTGTCTGTGTGGGTTTCTTCCCACACTCCAAAAACATACTGGTTGGTTAATTGACTGCTTTAACCCTAGTGTGTGGATATATGTATGTGTTAGTGACCTTAGTATGTATGTTAGTATCCATTGGGGCAGGGACTGATGTGAGTATCCAATGCTCTCTGTAAAGGAATGTGGACAATTTGTGGCTAAATAAATAAGCTATAAGAATTAATAAAGTTCTGTTTGTTACTATATTAAAAATAAGACTTAATCATGTTTCCAATACAAACACATTTTCATCTTTGAATGATGATATTAACACATTTTTCTGCTGGTAATGAACTACAAGCATATTTTGATAAATATGATGGAAAATTATATAATTACTTTTGTTTAAATCTTTGTTGCAGTGTTAGTTTAACTTATGTTTAATGTTTCTTTTTCACTTTTGTGGTCTTTTCCCAGTGTTCTGCTCTCCATAGATTCAAGGGCTGAATTTAGTTTTTTTCTGCAGCACATTGCTGTTTGTTTTGGGGTGGTTAAAGAGGTTTGTTTTTTAAACCGCCATTAATGTATGCTGGTTTGTAAATGTCAAAACTGACGGCTTTTTACTTAGGAAGGTCGTCAGTTTAAGTAATTACAATCCGACATGCAAAAAAAACTAAATCATATACTGTAACTTGAGAAGTGATATGGGGTCTGACTGCGCTATCAGAATTCACTTACAGGTAGAGGTGGAATAGAAACCTGCTTCTGCTGCTGAAAGTATGGAGGAGGTACCCAAAACTCCTCAAATTGAGTATAGGGTGGAATAAAACTCAATGTGTATTGGGGAAAAGAAGGATATACCCAGCGCTGTAGTAGGTAAGTTGCTAGAAGTAAATAAGTGTGGAGTACATAGCTATGGTACTGTGAATGACTAATGTGTACAATGTACGATGAAAGCACAGACCATACAATTACAGTTTAGCGTCAAAATAAATTTATAGTGACACAAACAGAAAAAATTAAAACGGACAAAATATAACAGACGTAAACCACGCAATACAGGACAATGACGGAAACAATAGTCACACTGTGACATGGGTAGGGTAATTGGCCTACAGACAATAAGAACAGCTGTTGAAGTCCTTGCAGGATTGCCAGGGGCCACTATGTGGGCAGTAAAAGACAGAAAGTTATAGAAGTGGACAATGATGGTATCGTTGAATCACAATAATAGTCAAATCGGCAGTGACTTTTGGATCTCAAAGCAATGTCAATAAAAGGTCCATATATTAGCAAACCTTTGGTGTGAAGATGCAGTAGGAAAATAAAGTACCTTATATGAGGCAAGTGCCTGCCTCAGTAGATAACGGTGCCCTCACGTAGGCTGAGTTGAAATTGCAGCTGCAGTGATGTGGTGCCGTATTATGTGCGGTGCTCCTCCATGGCTTTAGGCAGGTAATATGCTGATTAGCTGGGAAAAAGGAACTCCGTCTATGTTGCCCGATACCTCTGTGCGGTTTGGGGGCCGGTGGCCGGTCCACGTGGTGTGGGTTCCGGCAAAACAGTGTGTGCGTCTTGCTTTCTCCTGTAGGTGACGATGGTGCGCACACACATGGGAGATACTGGTTGTCAGCTGGCTGCTGTCATGGAAACTTAGACGCTGGGGACCTCGTTTAGGACGCCCTCTGTATGGGGGCTTCGTCAGGATAGGATATGACATCCAGAAGTCTTGCACCAAAAGTTTTGCACCAAAGGTTGGAATTAAAGTGTGGAATTCCATTTATATAGGCTGTCTGCTGTTGTAACTGGCCAGATAGGTATTAGGAGGTTGGGCATGAAAGGCAGGTCAGAGATCCCGGAGCTGCTAGTGCAATTGCACTGGATAACAACAACACAATAAAACAAATGTCACAACACCACACAAATAGAAAATTATGTGTATGAATTTTGCATAAAAAGGGGGGAGGGATGTATGAGGACAATAAATACTATGTGAGGAGTTACAAAATATAGGCGGTAGGCTGAGTATACAGCAATAAAATATTAAAATGACATAAAATGGAAAAAATATGTTTATTAACAATAACATAAATTATAAAACATATAACATATACCTGGACCAAATTTTCTATAATAATAAACTTTCATGGCAGCATGGGATAGAATCCTAGACATATGCTCCTGGAATCTCATCGACCTCATTATTAAAGAGAGAGAGGGTATACTACAAGAGACGGAGGCAAAACTTAAAGTTTACGATTCCAACTTCAAAGACCTCAGACATCTAGATGATTTCGGAACACTTGAGAGCATCGCCCTGAGTAAACTCTCCAAACTAGAAGAAAATATCTTGGAATCAAAGTTTGACAAACTACTAAGAGATAAAAAAGACAAGGTCCTAGGATACGAGAAATTGCATGAGTTGGAAAAAGAAGCACACATGAATGCTCGGAACAAAAAGAAGATGAATATGGAATATACATCCGGAGACCATACCCCGAAGGATATCCTCCATCTACCACATTACCATCCCCTACAATACAACAAAGTAAGGAAGTTTCCACAATCACCACGCCAAGCTCCTATTAGAAAAAGAATTCAAAGCTATACTGAAAACCACCAACAAGCAGAGCACAAGAACCATCTGCAGCAGAAAAAAGACAAGTCTGCCAACAACCGAAAAATTGACAATAAGAATACACATATAAAGAACATGAACACCACAACAACTAGTAAAGCTAACCACACTTCTGGCGCCTCTGATACAGTCCATTTAGCGCTACAAAGTTTCAATAATGGAGTAGCAGAAGCAGAAAGAAGAGAGACCATCAGAAGATCCACACTTCTACAAAGACTTTCGGAAGAAAGCCTCATTCTGGACTGCTCGAGATTCTCCACCTACTCAAACTCAGAAGGAGCCAGGCAAGCTTTTTTAGAGCTAGCCCAGGGACACGTGCCACCAAGATTAAGGATGTCCCCATCAGAATTGGAATGGGGAGACACCATTTGGGAGATGGAGAACCCAGGAGGCCGAAATAGAGCAATCAACTCAAAGAGAAAGTCAAAACCATCAGGAAGTGGGAAAAGCATGGAGGAGGAAGAACTGCTAGGGGCCAAATCCAAACACAAACGCTAAACACTAAAGGCATTTTCAACCTTAGCGACAACCCCCTTGAAGATCCTCACCTTGGGGTGCTGTCCAGAGGTCTTAAATTCGCCCCCGACAACCGTCTCAACAAATTCGAGACCTATCTTGACATTCATCGCTTTGTCCGAAAAATCTCCCTAAAGAAATTTTTTCTGAAAAACCCTATTAAAATTACTGACAAAACGCAAGACCTCATGGCAACCAAAACAGATCCATATGTACATACCCTATTTAAGGACAAATCTTCGTTTTACCCTCACCATTGCAAAGGCCCATATTTAGAGACCTTTCAAAAATTGGTAGAGGAAAACATTTCATCCCTGGACCTGCGTACCAAAAAGAAACTCAGAAGCAATCTATCATACGCCGAAAGACAAGCTCTTAAGGAACTTAAAAACACTAAAGATCTGGTAATTAAGCCAGCGGATAAAGGAGGAGGGACTGTTGTCCTGAACAGATTGAACTATATAAAGGAAGCACAAAGACTTCTTGAAGACAGCTCCACATATCAGAAATTAAAGATGGACCCAACCACTACATACAACAAAGAGCTGAAAGTGCTACTAGACACAGCCCATGAAGAAGGAATCCTTAACAAGCATGAACTCCAATTTTTGCACATCAAAAATCCAAGACTCCCGATGTTTAACCACCAACCTAAGATACACAAAAGTCTTACAGAACCTCCAGGACGTCCCATAGTATCAGGTATCGGGAGCCTTACCACAAATTTATCAGCCTACGTCGACTACTTCCTACAACCCTTGGTGGTCGCTCAAAAAAGCTACCTTAAGGACACCACCAATGTTCTAAGAATTCTGGAAACCGTCAACTGGGATGAGAACTCCATCCTGATGACAAGCGACATATCTTCCCTGTACTCGGTTATCGACCATGAGGCAGGAATTGAAGCTATTCACCACAGTCTTAAAGAAAGCCTCACCCTTTCACCTAAACAACAAGACTTTCTGCTGGAAGCCATCCATTTCATATTGACCCATAATTATTTTCAGTTTGAACGCACTTGCTATGGACAGATTCGCGGGACTGCGATGGGTACGAAATTCGCGCCCAGTTACGCGAATCTGTTCGTGGCCCAGTGGGAAAAGAGAGTTATATGGTCCCCTACCAACCCATTCCTACAATACATAAAGCTTTGGAGAAGATACATAGACGACGTCATTTGTATCTGGACGGGAAAAGAAGAGATCCTCCTGAAGTTCAAAGATTACATAAACCAGAATGATCTGAACCTCATATTCAACACCGAATACAGCAAAGAGAGAGTCACCTTCTTGGACTTGGATATCATAATCGAGAATGGCAAGATACTAACAAGAACACACATCAAGTCAGTCGATACTAACACCTATATCCCCTCATCCAGTAACCATCATCGCAACTGGATCAATAACATACCTGGAGGCCAATTCAAGCGTATCAGGCGCAACTGTTCTAAAGTTGAAGACTTTGAGATCCAAGCTGGGGAGCTTAAGCACAGATTTCTGGAAAAGAATTATGATGAATCTCTGGTCTGCAAAAGCAGGAATCTGAATAGAGAAACCCTACTTAAAAGCAAGATAAAAGACAGTACCCATACTAACACCCAACCTGAGAAGGACAAAAAGGAGGAAGTACGCTTCATAACTGGGTTCAGCAACGATCACAAATCACTTGAAAAAATCATGGCCAGACATTGGCATGTTTTACTACAGGACCCAACAGCGAAAAACTTTCTTCCTGAGAAACCTAAATTTACGTATAGGAAGGCAAACAACCTAAGAACTATCCTAGCTCCAAGTGCTCTCAGCGAAGATGCAACTGTTAGTAACACTTGGTTGGGAGAAAACAAACCTGTTTTTTTCCGCTGTAACAGGTGCCAGGCCTGCAATCTCTCCCCAAACCAAAGCACTCAGCCAGTCACAAGCTTCAAATGCTCCGTCACCAAAGAAACCCACATAATCAAGGACAAACTCACCTGTGACACGAAAGGTGTCATCTATGTCGAAACAGAAAAATATTAAAGTATATTTGCGAATATTTGCATATTAATCGCTGTATAGTAAGAGACAAAGAACCGCAAAAGTGCGGGAAATCGGTAACGCGTACGCACGTGCGCGTGCATTTCGATGCTCGTACACACTTTCGCGGGCTTTGTTGAATTTGTCGAGATGGTTGTCGGGGGCGAATTTAAGACCTCTGGACAGCACCCCAAGGTGAGGATCTTCAAGGGGGTTGTCGCTAAGGTTGAAAATGCCTTTAGTGTTTAGCGTTTGTGTTTGGATTTGGCCCCTAGTAGTTCTTCCTCCTCCACGCTTTCCCCGCTTCCTGATGGTCTTGACTTTCTCTTTGAGTTGATTGCTGTATTTCGGCCTCCTGGGTTCTCCATCTCCTAAATGGTGTCTCCCCATTCCAATTCTGATGGGGACGTCCTTAATCTTGGTGGCGTGTGTCCCCGGGCTAGCTCTAAAAAAGCTTGCCTGGCTCCTTCTGAGTTTGAGTAGGTGGAGAATCTCGAGCAGTCCAGAACTCCATTCCCTATGTATGTATCTCCATATATATATACATTATCATTATCATTAGTCATTATTATAGAAAATTTGGTCCATGTATATGTTTTATAATTTATGTTTATGTTCTATTGTTAATAAACATATTTTTTCCATTATATGTCATTTTAATATTTTATTGCTGTATACTCAGCCTACCGCCTATATTTTGTAACTCCTCACATAGTATTTATTGTCCTCATACATCCCTCCCCCCTTTTTATGCAAAATTCATACACATAATTTTCTATTTGTGTGGTGTTGTGACATTTGTTTTATTGTGTTGTTGTTATCCAGTGCAATTGCACTAGCAGCTCCGGGCTCTCTGACCTGCCTTTCATGCCCCACCCCCTAATACCTATCTGGCCAGTTACAACAGCAGACAGCCTATATAAATGGAATTCCACACTTTAATTCCAAACTTTGGTGCAAAACTTTTGGTGCAAGACTTCTGGACGTCATATCCTATCCTGACGAAGCCCCCACACAGAGGGGCGAAACGCGTTGATGATTGGAGAGCTCTCCGGCGTCCTAAACGAGGTCCCCAGCGTCTAAGTTTCCGTGACAGCAGCCAGCTGACAACCAGTATCTCCCACGTGTGTGCGCACCATCGCCACCTACAGGAGAAAGCAAGATGCACACACTGTTTTGCCGGAACCTGCGAGCACACATCACATGGACCGGCCACCGGCCCCCAAACCGCACAGAGGTATCGGGCAACATAGACGGAGCTCCTTTTTCCCAGCTAATCAGCATATTACCTGCCTAAAGGCACGGAGGAGCACCGCACACAATATGGCACCACATAACTGCAGCTGCAATTTCAACTCAGCCTACATGAGGGCACCGTTATCTACTGAGGCAGGCACTTGCCTCATATAAGGTAGTTTATTTTCCTACTGTATCTTTACACCAAAGGTTTGCTAATATATGGACCTTTTATTGACATTGCTTTGAGATCCAAAAGTCACTGCCGATTTGACTATTATTGTGATTCAACGATACCATCATTGTCCACTTCTATAACTTTCTGCCTTTCACTGCCCACATAGTGGCCCCTGGCAATCCTGCAAGGACTTCAACGGCTGTTCTTATTGTCTGTAGGCCAATTGCCCTACCCACGTCACAGTGTGACTATTGTTTCTGTCACTGTTCTGTATTGTGTGGTTTACGTCTGTTATATTTATATATAAAAATTTATTTTGACGCTAAACTGTAATTGTATGGTCTGTGCTTTCATCGTACATTGTACACATTAGTCATTCACAGTACCATAGTTATATACTGTAACTTACCTGATTGATGTGCTTCAGAGGTTTATGGCTGCTTATGTTGTCATCTGAGGCAACCCATGCTAAAACACCAGCATCACAAAAGCAGAGCTTATAACTGGATGACACTGATGTCATTCTCGTCGTGCCAGCAAACAGGATAGAAGTCTTTCACATTTCAGTATGGGTTGCCTCCTTTTTCCATTGTAAAAATGGAATGACGATTTTAAAAGCGACAGATTTGAAAATGGTCATTTTGGTATTTTCTTTGGGCTGGTTAGTAAATCAGGTGGTTTACAAACCACCGGAAAAAAATGTCCAAAATTGTCAGTTTAGTAAATCTTGCCACATTAGTTAAAAAATATAGTTTTAACTGTTGCTACTTACCCATTCATTTTTCAGAAGCTGGCAGACCCATCACATTGGGTGCCATTGCACTTGTTGCAGACCCGACCGGAGAGGTGAGTAACACTCTCCGGGGAGTTTTAGGGTTAGGCAGCAGAGAAGGGTAGGGGAGTCATAGGGTTTGGCTGTGGGCATGTGAATCTTAGGGGTAGGCTACAGAAAGGGAGTCTTAGGGTTAGGAGATAGGGAGGGGAGTCTTAGGGTTAGACTGCGGGAAAGGGAGGGTTAGGGTAAGGGTCATGGAAGGGGAGGATTAGGGTAAGGATTAGAGCAAGGGTCAGGGTCAAATTTATACTTACCCTCCGGCGCAGTGTCCTCTCTTCAGTGTATTGATTTTCAGGCCAGTTCGGAACTGGCTGAGAGAGAACAGCTCTTTTGAAAAAGGGCCATTTGCAGCAGCGACTGGGGGCATCAGGGTTGTCTTTTTATTAGTGCAGTCCAGCTATTTTATAAATGATGTATCAAGCAGAAAATCACATAAAACCTTAGGGTTATCTGCTAAAAGATGCCATTTGTTTCTTAAATGGTGTCCTTTTATTTATGTTTTTGTTAGGGAGTAAACATTGCAGTAATAATATGTGTTTGTGTGGAAGAAACATTCTGATTTGTACCTGCAGGTGTCAGTGTTAGACTATCTATATATTCAACCATGTACTTCCCTTCAGTTCTTATTCATTGAGTCTGTCTTGCCATTCTTCCAGAATGTATTTATTTGGCATCGAAGACATCTTTGCTTGTCTCCTTCCTAGATTTGTTTTTCTAATTTCTCTTCACTTTTATGTTTACCAGCTGCTTTATTGCTCTACGGAGCCTTCCTTCACAATCTTTCTCTCTCTCTTCTGTCTCTGTTTTTTTTTCATTGTGTGCAATCCTGAATACAATCACTGTCTATGGTCCCAGCTGCCTTTACTGATTTTTCATTACAGTTTAATTTAAAACTGGGATTGGAATGGAAATGTCTTTTTGCCATGTGGGGTTTGCAGGGCCTGTAGTTTTATTGCCAAAGGCACAAATGTTAGTTACTACTGTTTTTTCTTGTGTACAAATGTGAGATGCAGGGGTAACAAGGGATGTGAAGATAAATCCTCTACAGAGCTGGGACAATGTAACTGGTACTTTATTTATGGCTGATTCAACATGATTTGAAAGGGAAGAGGCCATAGATCATGACATGTCTCCTAGGCATGAAATGCCAGTTGGTTCGTCAAATGGAACATGGTAAATAAGGAGTTGCTAAGTCAACCATTCAATAAAGATGTAATAAAAATGTGCATACCCATTCCAGATGTCTAGTGCTATAGACCATTAGTACAGCTGACAAATATTCAAGTATGTGCTTGACCTGTGATAAATCAAGTGTCTCGCACTTTTACTCATTGAACTTATAACGGGCACCTGAAAGCTGAGTAGAAACATAGAATTTACTTCCATACATTTGGTTTGTATGGCATGTAGCCACAGAAACTACTGTAAATACAACCACCATAAGTTTACAAAGAGTGATATAGCAAAGCATTTAATTTCATTTGCAATTATTTGTAACCATATTGTTATATTTTTAGTTTTCTCAAATTATTTAAAATAAAAGGTTCTCCACTGGTGGTATGTGGATTGCAACTGCAAAAATAGAGGTGAGCTCCAGAAGGCCCAACTAATTCTGCGCCGTGCAGACCTTATGCAGAGTCTTGCACACACATATACTGTATGTGAACACTTTTTAGCACAAGAAAAAAACGTAAATGTAAATGCTAACAATTATGACTTATACCTTGATGTGGCAAATAAGTCACATTCCTGCCCAATCAGTGTTAACATAAAAAGAGTTCAGCCTCCAAAAGGAGGACCCCCTTGGGAGATTAATATTCCAAAATACATTAATAGGTAATGGTCAAATATATCCCGTTTGAAATATTTAAAATTACTACAGATGGCATTGAGAAACAAGCACCAAGTCTATCCAGGAGAAGGTGTGATGCGAGCAGGAGAAGCAGTAAAATTGCATCACAGTAGGATGGCTTTGTCTCCACGCATCAACCATCTCCTGAATTATATCAGGTAATCTAGGTGAGTGATGTACATTCCCTGCAATGTTTTCCTGTCAATGATCCAATTTGGCATCCAAGACCAACTAAAAGTCTGTGAGACATAAAGGCCCAGATCCTGACCTACGTACTCTAGCGATTTTACACTAGTCGCTGACGTAAAATCGCCGATTTGTATTTACTGCGCATGCGCGCGGCAGATGTTACGCCACGTAACTCCTAACATACATACCATCAGCATGACTACAAACGAAGGGGTTGGTTTAATCAGGTACTGATCAAGTCCAAGTTCAGCCTTGTTCTTCTCATAAAATAAGAACATTTGGTTCAAATAATGTTTCACATAGACCTCCAAATTGGTAGCTATGTATATTACTATAGAACATATATCAACTTGTTGTCTCTGTCTTCCAGTATTCCTCTGTGAATAGTGATATCAGAAGCGAAGCATTGCAAAAACATGTCTCCTGCTGAGTATATTTCAATAAACTTCCAGTGTCTCATCCTCAATATTTGATCTCAACAAATACCAAGGGGTATATTTACTAAAGTCGATTTTGCTCAAAGCCTCTAAACTCCCGGGACTTTGCCGGCGATTAGGCCATCTCCGTATTGACTAAAGGCAAAGTCCCGGGCCTTTAGCAAAATCGACCAGACAAACATCGCTGGACAAAAATCATCCAGATGTCTGCCATATAAAAAATACAATTCACCATATTCACTAAAGGCGATTTGATTTAGTTTGTCTGCAAAGCGCTGAAAATCAAAACGCCTTTTGTGTGGGGCGCTTTAAATAAAAGTGCAGCATGTTTTGAATGCTTAGCATGCTGAGCCTTGTAGTAATATCAGCGTCAGCATGTTAAGCCTTCTAAGCATGCTGCATTGTAGCCGGTGACCAAAAAAAAATACAGTGTCCAAAAAACATACAGAAATACATTTACATACATGTGTGCATAAAATAAACATTTTCAATATATAATATTGCCCCCTACTCTGTAAAATTACGACAGGTGGCCACACTGTTTATAACTAAATTTCTTGTAAACTAAAGTGTGTTGCAAAAAGTAAAAAAAAATATTTCTGACTCACCGTTTAGCTGTCATCATTCTTGGGAATAGTTGCTTGTAGTTTCTTCTTTCTTTGCAGTTAATCTTCTCCTGTTGCCTGTCCGCTTGCTTTAGGAAGATGTTCTGGTCCTTCCTTCTGCTCTCCAGCCTCTTCTAGCACTTGCCCCAACGACAGACTCTGTCCTCTTCTTGGGGGCCGCTACTAATGACCATTCGGACACTAGAGGGCACCCTTTTAAAGAAATTATGATGTCATAAACACTAGAGAGCTCACTAGAGCCCATTAATGTAAATGATGTAATATTTTCTATAAAAGGGTGCCCTCTACTGACCGTAACATGACATGTTACGCAAGCGTACCTTAAAATACACAGAACTTGGTTCCGTGTGTTAGACGTTCTGATGAAGATGCCAACCCTTCACTTATGCATCCCAAATCCCTGCCAAACAGGTGGGGAAATGCATGCCAATGAAGGGCCTGGGGCAGGGAACACCACAGAACTAATAGTGAAAGAGGGAATTGACGGGAATACACTCCCCTCTTTCTTGAGTAATTTCAGACTCCCATATGGAAAACGCGCAGAGGTTTGGATCCTGCCGAATATGCGCGCAGCAGATTGTTATAAGGTGGATAGTGATATCTCTGTCCTGATATTGTCCCAGGCTTTTGGTGTTCCAAAAATGATTGTGTCCACAATGTTGTCTTTTATTGAGCAGCTTGATGGTAAGTTGAATTGCAGGTCACCAAATGGATATAAGGAAATAAGGGAAGGTGAGTGAGGAGAAAAAAGGTCCTGGTGTAGTATGCTAAGAGAAATAGTGTAAAATAGGAGGAAAGAGGTATGTAGACAGTTACAGTGAGGGCTGGCTACAGCCCTTATGTACAGTTCACATTTATGCACTGCTCCCATTTTATATGGGGACAGTGCATCATTTTAAGGTAGCAGTGAGTCTTCAGAAAATCCGCTCTATCCAAATTGCTTGTTCTAGTGTTAGAGGGAAATGTCCAATCATGGATAGCAATGTTGGTTTTCCTGCTGTTCATCTTCCAAAATTGGAGCTGTCCTGCTGGAATCTGAACACTTTGGTATGCTTGGATTATATACTTTCCTCATACTGTTGCAAAAACAGCGGGACTAAAAGAGCCAACATCGGCATCTTTTAAATTCTCTCGGTTAGTCACAAATGCTAAAACCATTAATCTGGATAGAAAAGATTCCCTGAAGGGGCTCACTGCAAGAATCCCCTCCAGCAAGGCCAGCGGCGAGTATTGAAAACAACTACCCTGACAGTAAGCACACCTGAGAAAATGGGTGGTGGCAGCTGTCAAAGGACAGAAGACCAGGGCAATATCTGCACAGAAAGGAGAGAGAACAGTACTGGCAAAATGACATATTTCAGTAGAAGACAAATGAAATGAGAGTGCAGTTCTTATATTTTCTTCTAAATATTAAACAATAATACACCATTTGTGTTCCTGTGTGCCTCTCCCCCTCAACTCACCTCTCCTGCATCCCATAGAGGCATGTATTAAAATACGCAAAATACCGTAATAGCCAGTTTTAAGTGCAATTAGCTTTACAAGCAAAATAACACATTGAAACTGAATCGTGCCCTATGAATTTTGGAATATCAAATTTTCTGGGTCAATATGGGCAGTTATCACTAGCCACATATTAAGAATCCTCCGTATGTATATTAAATTCAGTCATCTACTGTCACCTATACCAATTGTTTGAGTGCACTGCTTCCTTAATTAAGCAAATAACATTGTATACTCTCAGTATATCATTCTCTACTGTATCATTCTCAACTCTACTGTTTCAAATAACTGCCATTGCTCAAATTGAAGCAACATATTACAAGGGGATTTCCATCTTGAGTCACAAAGCACGATGATAATTTTTCTTGTATATCTGTTTAGCTTTTTCTAAAGTGTATCACAGCAATGTGCATGATTATACTGCATAGAATAACTGACTCAGCTTCAATGATCTAGATATGCAGAATACACAGCAACATTTTCTAGAAAGGTTACTTGACATGACTAATGCCACATACTTAGTTTCATTATATTATATTTGCTAGATTGAATAAGTTTTTTTTTTAATGTCATCCTTATTTGTCATTTATAATATGCTGACGGGATGAGTGTTTTTGTTTAAATCATCTTGAAATATGTTTTCTGCTTTTTATTTTATAAAATGACACATTCAGGTAGATATTTGCAGTAATAAAATTGTGCATTAATAAAAATTATATTTGTCTACCATAGCAGGAAAAAAAAAATGCCAGTGAAACAGTGAATTTCCCAGTCATTGTTTATATGTATTTTTATATAGAATATAAAAATACATTAACAAATGAATATCTAAAGCTCCCAATAAAAGAATTGTTAAAAGCCGAGAAAAAAAGTCTATTATCAGATAAAAAATGTTTTATGGAAAACCCTCTGTGTCATAAAACTGCCTAAAATAAATAATAGAAAAACATTAATAGAAGGCAATAGAATTGGTTTACATCAAAAAAATATATTATGTATTGCAAACATTGTGTAATCAGGTAAAAAGAATGTGTAACACAAAGAAAAAAAAAAGTTTTTTTTTTTCAATAAATTATATACAGGTACAATTTTAAATGATCTGTATGCACATAAAAAAAATCTTGCCTTTATATTGTGCAATAAAATTCACAATTGTCATAGATTATGAATTTTTTCATTTTACATTTATCACCATTAGTCCTAAATTTAATGCAATATTTGAAATTTTACAATACTTATGACACCACACTAGGTTATTTAATCAATCTGTATTTTTGTTTTAAATCAAAATGTCTTGTAAAGTTAAAGCTAACTTAAAAAAATATACTTGGTGCATCTAAAGTGGAATAACCACATCATTTTACTTTCCCCATTTTAAATAACCAGTACCAGGCTTTTGCTATAAATGGAGAAATAGCAGGTATTTTGCAAAATGTGATATTGATGTGATATATGAATTTCCAGAAATATTGATTGATATCTACTAATCAACTTTCTGAAAGTTAGGTGGAGCCCTCATGGATGTACCTGTTGTATGTGATATTATTGTGCTGTTTTATATTTTTCATAACATTGCAGTGAGAATGGGGTTAAGGGAGGAAGAGGTTTGCGTTGATGCCAGTGAAGAGGTAGATGTAGCGGAAGAAGAGCCATCCTGCTCCTCTTCACAGGGCCACAACAGCTGGAGGGATTGCAATACTTATAATGTAAGTGTTATTAACAACTGTATACATTATTAAACAAATACAATCAACTGTCTCTTTCATATTTATATTGAAAGTAAATACATACAGTACATGCAAAATATAATTACTTTCCCCACATTGTTTGAGAAAGCCACAAAAATGCATAGCTTGAAATGTTCTTTGTTCTGCATTTTTTTGCTTCATGTGCCCTGATAAAAACTGTTGGACACTGCTGTAATGTTGGTCTCACATTATTTATATGCTTAATAAATTGCTTCACTGTTTTCAAGACTCCAGAGTGCCATTTTTTAAACCGGCTTATATATTATATAGAGGAGTTGCGGTTTTTGGACTTAAAAATTATAATATAAAATAAAACATCTTCCTAACACCCCCGACCCCCACCCCACACACAACCAACACCCCAGTTACACTGGCCCCTGTTGTTCTGTAGACTAGTCACATGGGGCCTGATCCAGACCTACGCATGAGAGTGGAGTGTATTATCGCTCCAGCGTAAAAACTTTCACTCCCACGACACTCCCCTTACCTTACTTTCAGTACGTCCGCCGAACCCTGCCCTAACTTTCCATGTGTTCGTACGTATTTTCGTAGCGACGCGCTGTTCGTAGCGGCCTAAGCACGCCCATACTGTACAGTTTATATGGCTCCCCCCGCCTCNACTGGCCCCAGTTGTTCTGTAGACTAGTCACATGGGGCCTGATCCAGACCTACGCATGAGAGTGGAGCGTATTATCGCTCCAGCGTAAAAACTTTCACTCCCACGACACTCCCCTTACTTTACTTTCAGTACGTCCGCCGAACCCTGCCCTAACTTTCCATGTGTTCGTACGTATTTTCGTAGCGACGCGCTGTTCGTAGCGGCCTAAGCACGCCCATACTGTACAGTTTATATGGCTCCCCCCGCCTC
>WWET01002442.1:168973-190610 GCA_011038615.1 Limnodynastes dumerilii
GAGTTTACAATATTAGTTATAAAATTATAGCACAGGGAGAATTTGATCACTGCAATAGTGACTGATTTATATAATGAACAATGATCAATTTCTCCCTGTAGTATAATTTCTAGAAAATGATTACATAGAATAACATTATACTCTAGCAATTAGCATCTGTCTCGCAGTAGTGCCCCTAGATTAAGATGAACTCTAAAAAACAGCATTCTGTTATTGACATACATGAGAGGGGGTATTGGTCTCTTAGAGGCTACATCTCTGCAATTTTGACCTGTCCATAAAGAAATGTGTGTTAAAGTCTCATATCAAATAAAAAAATATATATATATAAATTAAAAATGGCACATTTGAAATAGTCCAATTGGAAAATTTGCCAATGTTTTTGCCTTTTTCCTGTTGTAGAAGGACAGTTTGTAAGTGTTTTTGGAAAGGTTGAACTCAGTGTATAGGACGTCTTTACTGCCATTTTTTTGTGCCAGGTTTTGTTTTTTTTAGTTATAAAGGTCATCAAGAGAGGAGATTGTGTTGTATATGTCACCAGAGAGCTCTTTACTGTGTGCACTCTACTTTTAATGGCTTCATCTAAGAAGAGCAATATGGCTGACTTCTCTCACAAAATCATATTTCCCCCCTCCTGTAGGGGTGTTTTATAAATTTGCTTTTCCATCACTCTAATAATAATGTTTTATAAGCCTGAGTGGTGCCATAAAGGCTGTATCAGGCTTTGAGTTAAATTTCCCACCCCTGGTGCCATTACATAATTTATTCTCTGCACTGAGATGGAGATTTGAAGCTGGACTTTTAATGGCTCGGTCAGGCAAAAATATACACTATAAGTATAAAGCTATCCTTCTCCCAGTAGCGCAGCTAATCAGAGAAGATAGTGTACCGTAAACACGCTCTCAGCTCTATAGCTGCTCTATAGCACTCCATAATGCCAAGGCCTAAAAATTTTAATATTTTAACCATATAAAAACAATGAAATTTCATAGATAAAAACCTTGCGGTTTAACATGTCTGATTAAGGTTTCTTGCATTGACACAAAATATAGAGACCTTCAAAACTTTATTACTCAAACTCCAAAAAACAATGAAATTATGACAATAAAGTTGAAGCCTTAATGGACGTGTTTCTTAAACAATACAGACATGGTATATCATCAAATCCTGTGGTTAGCTGCAAATTCAGCACTATCATGGAGTGTGATTGCTGTCATTCACAAAATGGTGGAGCTGCTCACTCACAGATTTGTGTGTTCACTGCAATACACATATGCAGTCAATGAAACTGAAGTTGCATTTGTATCATAAAAGAAAGTCACCAGGACATGATTTTGAGTCCATTTATCCTAGTAATTACTTGGAATTTAATTAAATATTCATTCTTCAAGAAAGTAGCTACATATCAGAATTTATCTACCCTTTAAAGGAATTGTCAGTTGTTTTACAAACAACTATGTTTACTGAATGACCAGATCAACATATACACATAGAGATTATGGAGAGGATTAAAATCTTCACAGAGAACAGAGAAAAAAAATAGATATACTAGAAAAAATTAAAGGTTCTCTAGATGGTTAGGACTTATTTCAAAATGAACTGGTATGTGTAACTTCACTTTTAAATACATTGTTAAATAAATTGGATAAACCAGGACTGAGTGGGAAGCATACTTAGACTATCTTTTGTGCAAGTAGTTTCTCAGACATTCAGTAAATTCCAATGCATAGATGGCATGCGTGTATTCAGATGTAGAGCTTTGCATCACCAGGCCTGTACTTCCCAGTTCCCTGTTCTGCTTTAAAATGAACATAATGGGGTCACTTCTTCTCATACCCCTGCTATTTTCTTTTTTTAATAGCAGAGCAGGAGTGTTGGGAAGTTTACAACCATTGTGGTTGCTGCTGTCTCAGTGCCTTCTTCAACCCCAAGTTATGTGCTGTATACATAGGGAGAAAACTGAAAATTGGAAAGGGACCGGAAGAGGAGGGTTTGTGCTCTTAAATTAGCTTCCATTCTAAAGACTGGGAAGTCTTCATAAATTAGGTATATCAGATGTAATTAATCCCTTTTATCATGCTAGTGAAAGTGTGACTGGGGAATCTGCATGAATTAGATATAGGTGGCTGGTATAATTGGCACAGATAATTTGTTTCTCTTATAAAGACAGTTGAATATGGTTTGCTGTATCTCCCTTGTCAAAAGAAAAAACACAATCCTTTTTAACCAGGAAGGATTATCAATGCAGTTAGAGGTTATAAATAGAGCACAATTCCACTAAAGCAACTGAGAAAGCACTTAAAAAAAAATTAAGAATATTATTGTAAAGGATTTAATAAAAACACAATAATTATATGTGGGATCATTGGGGTAGATTCAGACCCATGCACATGCATGTACGACTGTGTAGCGAGGAATGCACATCCCCTGCACTCGTTGCTCGGTAGGAAATCTGGACACCTATGTGTCCAGATTCCTACCATAAATTTTACGACTAGGTCTGCGGTCTTATGGCTGCAGATGTACTCATAGCGGGACTTCCCCGCCCTGACACCTAATTGACATGACTAGCTCAGCCATATAGGCTAATGTAAAATTGTAGCTGGTCCTTTCTTCGTACTGGCTGGCGTATGTAACAAAGTTACATATGCCTGCCGGTACACATGCGCAATGCAGACATGGGCATGCGCACATCATAGCTGACAGGGGAATTACACACACAGCGGGCTGTATTCACAGATCCGTTTTTTGAAAGTACACAATTATACGCACACACATAGCAAAGCAACACCCACCAACACTCATACTCCTCCCTCTCACGGCCGTGCAATCAGAGACATACGCCTCCATAGATCACCTCTAACTTTACGTGCGTATATGTATGTCGTACATGTGATTCTATGTAATCTATCCCTCAAAGACTCATGTAAATGCTTCCCCCAACCTTCTTTCATGTAACTTTACAGGCACATATTTTAACCCCGCCCATGCGTACGTATGTCTCCAAGTGCGATTCACATATCCATGCCTAAATCACTTACGTGCATATACGTTACTTGTGTAAGTAAAGTTACTACGCATGTGCAGTTAAACCGTAGCTAAAAATATGCACGCTACTCCACGTGAAAACGGATCTTTGAATACGGCCCTGCATGCTTAATTCACCTGTCAGCCGTAGCTCAGGATCTGTCCCATTGTTTTTAAGATATTTGTCTAGAATTACCTTTTGTGAAAAGATACAAATCAGGATCAGCCATAAATTATAGATTGCACAATTCTAATCTGGTTTTATATATTTTTAACAGTTATTTATGTTATGCAATTTTATTGTGGTCCAATCTGTACTGTGCTATTGGTTATCCTGGATGCAGTTGCTGCCTCAAAAATGCTGTTTCTGAAATAGAGACAGCCGAAATAGACACCCTATTACTCCAAATGGGAAGAGGCTCTATGTTCTACAAAAACTTTAGAACAATAGGCCTGATCCAGAACAACGCTTCTGAGCGAATTTACGCATTGCGGAGACATAAAATCGCCTATTTGTAAGTACTGCGCATGTGCACCATACAAAATACGCTCATTAGCGTAGCAAAATTGTGAACGTATGGGCCATTCACGTATGTGTCATGTAAATACTTACGTGTGGGAGTGCAAATTTTACGTGAGTCCAAAGTACGTCTGAAATACGTTAAGTAGGCGGGGGGTTGTATTTAAAGTGTACAGTATGGGCGTGCTTAGCTGCGTAAATTCGTATTGCCCATACGTACGTGTGCGTATGACTGCGGTTACGTTGGCAAAAGTTAAGGTAGGGTTTTGAAAGTGTATCTTGACAAAATACGTACGTTCAAGGGGTGTGCCGAGGGGAGTGTAACGAATTTACGCACCCAAAAATACGCTACGCGAATAAACGTACGGCAAACATAGTTCTGGATCTACCCCAATTTTCTTATGGATTTGTGGTAGTATTTGCACTTGAATATTTAACAAGCAACTAATTCTAACCCTTTTATGTTTTTCTTTTTGGTCTATGAAATAATAGATATGGGGCTTAAGAGCATTTTGGCAAGTGTTTAGTCACTGAATCACAGATCACAGATCTACAATACTTGATCAGTATATAAACAAAATTTCCATGGCATGGTGGAACAGATTCACAGAGGTGTATTTAAGTTCCATGACCAGATATAAACTTGGGGTGTCTAAAGAAGAGGACGCATACGCCGTCTAGATGTTACGAGCGTTTTCTGCGTGTTACTGAGTTCCGTACGATAGGATTTGAGAACACAGGGGTGGGTCTTCCTCTCCACCTACCAAGGTGGGTGGGGGGTAATATGTAAATTGTGCGGTGTGGGTGGGAATAAGGACTTATGAGCAACGTACGGCAGCGTAAGTCACTAAATCTCTGCAAGAGAGTGGGGAGTGACAGCGGGAGTTCATTCCCCTCATTCATGCGGACTTTAAGACCCCCACACGGAAAGCATGCAAGGGTCTGGACCAGGTCCTATGTCCATATTTTATGTTTTTGGTGCTGGGATGACAGTAAATTCCATATGCTAGCTCAGAGGTAGTAAACCGGGTCCCTACTGCCCACTAGTGGGCGATTCAAGCTTTTCATGGTGAGTGGTCCTGGTAGTAGTCAAGACCGATAGTGGCTGGTGTAATTTGCAGAGATAGAGGGCCACGCTACTCATTGTGATTATCAGTATAATAGAAGACATTGTATAATCCACATAGAGCTTAGACTAGTGCTTGGGGCTCTTTTGTATATAAAATCTTTATTATCCAGCCATTGTATAGTCATTTTCTAAACTATTTCCGGTTAATAAAGTTTCCATATATAAAAGAGCCACAAGAACTATTTGTCACATACAGAGTGCCTGAATTGCTGCATCCAGGCAATGTGTATATGTTGTTATATCAGCAGCAGCGTGACAAATTACATCAGAAAGCAGAGTGTGCCACAGAGGACAGAAGGAGAAGCAGAAAACAGCAAATGTAAGAAAACAGATAGCAAATATTTAGTCTCACAACCTCAGCCTCCAGGATCTAATTAATCATTAATTAAAGGTAAACTTTATTGTTTTTACATTTAACTTTCTTTTTGTTTAATTTAAGCAACTCCCGCACTAGTAGGTGATGTATCGATGAAGATGCAGAATTTCATTAAATTTTAGTCATCTTTGTATAAAGATACATAAATTATAAATAAAAAGATAAATTTAAATACATATTTTTTACAAACCTTCAACACTAAAAATTATTTTAGACTTGTGCTAAATTGACAGCAGCACCTGTGGGCGGTAAGGAAATTTTACCTTCAGCAATGATACAAAGGTAGGCGGTAGGTAATAAAAGGTGGACAACCACTGTGCTAGCTGCTTTGTTTGGAGTATAACTGAAAGCTCAACATATGCCAATAAAACCTAAACAATTAAAACAGTATGTAACAATATGTCATAGGACAGTTTTTAAATATCTTGTGTGAGAAAATTAGTGAAATAAGAGAGTATAAGACCTGTGCAATCTTAACTGCTGAGCTGTAATTACAGTGAGTATTAATGCCAATTTAAATTTCTTAAGCCCATCAAGGTACAGTTGAAGCTATAATAAACTATTTTATGTAAATAATCTATATAGGCTATAAAACTGATGTTTTAAATGTCTGCTGAGAGCCTATTGTTTCCAATGCTAACCTGTGTTAAACGAATGATGATAGCTGTCAACACAGTAGATGACATTAATATGTTGTTTAAATGTTAGAATTAACTAAATAAATGAAAAAAATAAACAAAACCCTCAATTATAACAAATACGAGGACATTATGAACAATGCATGAAGTAGTAAAATAGCGGGAACTCCATGTTTCTGTATGGCAATTCGACAGTAATGTATTATTGAAGCTGTGACTTTCAGTGTGGGTTGCTATAAAATATTTAGCAAGTAAATACAGTGTTAGGAAAATGAATAGAAAATGCAGGAGTATTTTGTAAGACTATATTGTAATCTGTGAGGTGGGTCATTTTGACTGGAAATGACTTAAAATGCATGCTCTAATACATGTTCTGCCATACTGCGCAGTGTTAGACTGAACAGTCAATTGAGATTTTTCTAAGCAGGATCCCTGGCTGTTAATATAAAGTATCTTGACATCATAGATTTTGCTGATTTCCTATGCCCCTCTTTGCTACGTGCTTTTTTTTAGCACTTCACACTGCATTGGAAAATCATAATCTGGCTTTACTTGAATATAGTTCTCTATTTTCCTTTGAAGCATTTTAAGTATATATATTTTTTTTATGAAAAATTGGTGCACTTTGTTTATAAATCTCTTATGCATTGTGGTTTCTTCAGGGAGTCAGTTTATTAAGATGTTGTTAGCTAACTTTCTCTATAACCATTTTTATAGTTTTAAAAGGGTGGTTTATATAAATGGTTTCTATAACTTTCTGTTTATCAAAACTCCTTAACTTGTGGTTTCTGCATATTAGTAGTAGTTTCTGAGTCATTCTTAAAATATTTGGAATCTGACACAGTGGCTGAAGTGGAAATTTAGAAGTGGTGGTGTGGACATCTTGAAGTGGCTTTATAGAAACAGAAAATAATAGATCTGAATGGAGATTTATAGTTTAAAATTAAACAAGTTGGAGAAATGTTGGTAAGGCAACCTTATACCACTTATAACCTTATGGCATACCACCTTATACCACTTATAACCTTATACCACTTATAACCTTATACCACTTATAACCTTATGGCATACCACCTTATATCACTTATAACCTTATATCACTTATAACCTTATACCACTTATAACCTTATGGCATACCACCTTATAAAACTCCACTTCAAGCTCTGGTCAGGAACCATATCCACAAATTACAGAATGTGACTCCCCGTTTTTACAAGGGTATTTTATATGTCTTGCATATGCTCTTATTATCAATGCTTTTAACTACATATTTTACGTGAAACATGAGTTAACTGATTTAGCAAAGTACAATTGAACTACATATTATAATTTTCTACATATAATTGTGTTTATAATATTACTATTTAAGTATACAGTTCCTTAGAAACATAGGACTGGATTCAGAGTTGCGTGTCTAAAGTACGCAAATATACACACGTAGCAAGGCAACTCCCATGACACTCCCCAGTTACTCTTCCATAGGGCACCCTTTACTGTACGTGTGTACTTACATGTGTATGTTATTTATGTACGTGTGTACATGACTAACCGCGCCCTTTAAATGCCCCCCGTCCAACTTCACGTAATTTCACATGTACGGAAGACAACCACGCCCCCCCATACATATGTTCTTAAGTGCGATGCAGAAGTCCTTGCCTAATGCACTAAGAATAAGGCACAGAATGTAGTAAAAAAAGAAAGTAGATTATAACACAAATAGCAAGTGACACAGGTAATAGGAGATAGTGTGCTGGGTGCAACAAGGAAAACTGCGACTTAATAGGGAATAATGCAAAAAACACATTGGCCCATTGGATTTTACGCTAGCCACTCACGTAAAATCGCCTGCTTGTATTTACTGCGCATGCGCGTGGCAGATGTTATGCCACATAACTCCTGACGCATGTACCATCAGCGTAATTACATGACCCCCTGTAGTTACACTTTGTAGGTGGAGGGAGGCATTTAAATCATACAGTATGGGCTGGGCTAGGCCGTTATGTACGTGAATCCATTACGTATGTCAGTACATACGCTTTGAAAAGTTAAGGTAGGGTTTGGGAAGCGTAAAACAGCCTAAGTACGTACGAGCGAGGGGGCTGCCTAGAAAATATGCCAGCGTAAACATGCTACACGATGTAACAAGAATTAAGTCTGGATCTACCCCATTGTTTCTAAATAGGGGACCAAAGTACAATAGTATACAAGTGGTAGCAGAGAACAGGATAACACAGTGCACCAGACAGGTAATGCAATAGCACAAAACAGGGATGGTGAAAAACACTGACCATATTTTTATATTTTACTATGATAGAATTCTTTCAGTTCTATACAGCATAAACACTACAACTGAGGCTTCCATTCTGTTAGTTTGTAACCCTTTCAAACACATTATACAACACTGCACTTGCTGAGCACATTTGGAAACATAGCAGCAGAGAGCCACGTGTCATTATTTACTTCCCATCCAGATGTCCAGTTTACTTGCGCATGTGGATTGAACATATTAATTCATCCATTACAGCAAGCAAGTACAGCACACAGGATGTGTTACCATTTGCTCTCAGATCTGTAGTTGTAACAATAATGTAGAAGATTTTTCTTTCTTAAATGGCCCTATTTTCAGTTAAAACACAAAGATTATATTTAAGCATTAATTATATTTTAATACACATTTCCGGTCATTTACTTCACTAAAGAGTTTGTTTTTAAGCCTTAATAGCACTATCTTAGCAGTGTATTGCTGCAAATTCTGCTCAATTATTCTTATTTTTTTAAAATACTGATATAATTTTTTTGTAGTTTTATTTAAAAAAAAAAAAAGCACTGCACTTACACTCTGGATAAGATCTGGAGAGTACAGGCTGTGGCACTGCTGTAGTCTTTTGATGTATTGGTCAATCATAGAATATTACTTTGAAATAAGCCAGCTACACTACAGAACAGAAATAGCAGTAATCTATTTTTTCCAACGTACTGATTACAAACATAATATTTGCAACTAATCAATATCCTCAGCATTGCGTCCAGCAACACTTTAATCATGGCTCTCAGTTCAAAATTGGAAAAAAAAAAACATGCTTTAAAAATACATTTAGTCTTGGACCCTGGAGTCATACGCAGGAGCTAGCAAATATCGAACACAGTAAATACAGTATATGTCATATAGTACTGCTAATCTGGTCAAACATATCAAACCGGTAACAAGTAATGTCTTTGTCACCACAAATGCAATCAACTTACTGTGCAGGATTAGTTTAAAAATAATAACATAAGAAACCAATAATGAAGGAAAGTAATGGATTTCATAGAGAGATTCACTCAGAGAATAGCAGTAGAAGTATTTATATCGAACTGTGAGACATTCTGTTCTACATTTAATAAATCATTTACAGTACTTGATTTATATTTTATTTAGTCTTCACTGTAATGGAAATTTTTTTCTATTTTCTAATTTAAAGAAAAGACACAAAAGAATTGTTCACTAATGTATTCAATATGTTATGAAGTAATTTGTTTCTTCTTTCTAATATTTTGATACATTTAAGTTTTTTAAAATGACACATGAAATGAAACGTACGTTAATATAATATTAATGTAATTTAAAAAGCATGCAAACATGTGCTTAAACTTCCAAGTACCAAAATGTATTTTTATTTCTGCTTTGTTTATTTGCTATTCTTCTTCTTCTTATTATTTCATGGACCAGAAAATTATACCACTTTATTCTGAACATTTAAGGATGGATCCAGAACTAACAAAGAGAGGCGACTTGTGTATGAAGCCTATGTAAGCCCTCTCTGTATAGGTACTTTGCATGCTCAGTACCTATACTTCTGCACTGGAACACAGCCGCCCAATGCTGTGTTTCATGCAGAAATCAGCCACCGCAAGGGGGATCGGGCCACCACCAAGCATACGAGGTACACATGGTGAGTGACCTTTGGCACTTAAATCGGACAGTATTCTTATATTTTGCACGCACAGAGTTGTGTGCAGAATATTTAAGGTTGCTCCCAGGGCATGTAGGAGAGAAGGGGGAGTGCCCTGTTCTTCTGCATGCAGTTTTCAAAATCTGAAATTCCATATATTGGCCTCCGTTGTGGAGGCTACGCAAAGAATTTCATATAAAATATGGTCCAGGCCCAAATTATTTCATTATTTAAAACAATAATACACCGGGGTCAATTTTTATTCAGCAGCCAAGTAACCATGGACCTGATTCAGAGATTGAAAATAAGAGAGGAAAGTTACTTCTGGGCTATCCCAAGTCTATATAACAGTGTAATAGTAAAGCTGGTCAATATCTGAGTGCAGTAAACAATTCAAAGATATAGCCATGCATGCAAAGAATACAATCAACTGAAATGAACATGGTTTTGCCCAGGTATAACCTTCCTTTCTTAATTTCAAGCTCCTTATTAAGACTGAATCAGGTCCCATATCACTATGTTTCAGGACCATGGACACATATTCACAGATATGAGTGAGTTAGGTGCAGGCAGATCCTCACCTAACTCCCCTGTCCTGCCTGTTTTTAGGTACCTTTAGCACTTACAAGTGCCATAGGGCTACCTTATCTAACTGAACGGAGATTCCTGCTTAAGAAAGATACATACATTGCCTCTCCCCGCCTCCCCCCCACCCCCGGGTAATCTAAATCTTCTACCTAAGCACACCCCATGGTGGCATTAAGCTGCCTCTTTTGTACTTGAACTACTCTATGTGGTCTTTAAAGACCGCACGTAGGCAATCTACGTACCTAACTGGTACGTACATTGCGAAATGACCTGATTCTGCTTCTTAGGTGTGAATATGGTCCTGTATTACGAACATTAAAAACTTCTGTCTTGTAAGACCCTGGAGGCCGCAAAACCAATGACCACAGCACTTTAAGGTAACTATGCTATCATGAAATTTACTGAAAGACAAAACCAATTTATCATAAAGGTTATGGTGTCCAAAAGGAATGTAATAATAATAATAATAATAATAATAATAACAATAATAATATTAATAATAATCACAGACATTTTACAGAAAGCACACATTTTAAATGAACAATCCATATTTTAGCAGTTATACTGGTAAAAGAAGATAATATACTGTAACAATACATAGACTTGCATAGATTTAGGAAAAAGTCATGAAGATATCTTTTGATAATAATAACAATAGGGGTCATGCTGAGTTGTGTTGATTTTTGCAGTTTTATTTTGCACTGCACATGCTCAAAAAACTGTAAATAGTCCTTTTGAGCTATAGCAAGGACATCCTGGCAAGGACATGTTTAACCAATCTATGTCATGTGCTCAGATGAATAATAAACACTATAACAACAGTTTTGGGCATATTTGTTTTTACCTGCCCAACCCCTGCACAACCCCTGGTGTAAATATTAAGAAATAAATCTTAAGTGCTATTAATGTATCTGCACAAACAGAAATCATATAATTTTAAAAGCACACCCCCCAAAAATAAAGAAATAATCATTTAGAGATGGCTACGCATTGTCTGATTACTACTCTTTGGTTCCCTATGTGTATTTTAATGAGCTGTAGTATATTTGTCTGTGGTACCAGTTAACTATTTTGACTAACTGCCTATATAGTTTCAGAATTTCAGTTATTTGTATAATTATTTCAACAGTGACAGAGCGAAGCAACAAGAAATGTCCCAGGTATTTATCTTTGCTTTATGTTGTGTGTCAGTGACTCTGAAAATCTGAAATGCTCCAAAATCCCAAATTTTCCCAATAAATTCCAATATGATGCCACAAGTGGGAGACTGATATAGTGACCCCAGACACCCTTTTACAGTGGCATTCTTATCTTTTTCTGTGTGTATGTTAGTTTCCGCAAGGCCTTCTTAACTGTAAATCATTCTAAAGTCTCGAGCATTCTGTACATTAGTAGCCTGAATGCTGCTCATTTGCATTAAAAGTCTTGTCCTTCTAGCCACGCATGCAGATGCCATTATGTTCCCAAGCATGAATCATTCCTAAGTAGCCGTTCTTATCTGTGAATAATTCATACATGGTTTAAGTGCGTAAATTTGAGTTCTGGGCATGCTCAGTTTAACTTTTCTTAAATATACACACTTAAATCCTGTTCTTAGTTGTGAATCAGGTCCTGTGAGTACAGTATGCATGCGTGAGCCAGAGTTTTGAACGTTAGGGCGTGACAACCCCCTTTATGTCTGAATATATGCAGTGTGGGAAGGGAGAGGCATTTAAATAGAACAGGATACCTGGAATGTGAGGTTGTGCTGGACCCTAAATTTAAAAAGATGCTGCTTAAAATGGTGGTACCTTGGGGATTTTTCCCTCCCCCCAGGTAAATAGAAGGATAAGAAAAAAGGTGCCTGGCGCTTTCCAAATAAAATAACCTTTAATGACTGATAACTTACATCACAATAAGACAATATAGTGTGCAACAGTATGAAAGATAAAAAATCAACAAGTGTGAGACCAAAAGTACCACAGACTTTCAAAAACAACAAAGCCCCTATATGTAGTATTGTACAACACCTTCAAACAAACAACCACAGTCCCGAGGGTGCACCCTTAATGGGATGAAGCGGAGGAGGATATGTGTAGTAGATATAGGCTCTCAAAGTACAAATGCTGGTGTTTAATTTGCAGATAGGGTTGCACGGTGGTCTTTATACCTGGCCGTGATCTAACAACTGGGGACATTAGTTTGGCTGCCCGTCAGGGCCAGTAGATGTTTAAATAGATTATTAGGTGTCCAAGTTCATAAAGTAGAAAGAATTTGATGCGGCTGAGGCATATAGTGTCAAAGGGAACAGGCCAAGAGCCTGGAGGAGGTAATAAAACTAAGAATTCAGAAGAGAGAGAGAGAGAGAGATCTATTACAGAGAAGAAGTTTAGAAAGTTCAGAAGGGACATGATAGATTATAAAACAGGAACAAAGAGTGGAGGATTTGTTGGAGGACATAGTGAGAAATGAGGAGGTCAAGCTGATGGACTGTAAAGATACATCTAGTGAAAGGGAGGAAGAAGAAAAAACGAAGGGAGACATGGACAATACTAATAAAGGAGAAATAAGAAAGAAGGACTGTAAAAGGGATAGTAAAAATAAGAGGGAGAAGGATGGGACTGACAAGAAACAGTCAGAATGAGAGGGATTCAGTTAAACATGAAAGGAAGAAAACCCCAAGAAGTCCGATTAGGGTGAGAGAGAATGAGGGGAGGAGCCCTAAGAATCCTGGAAGGGATAAAGAACAACGGAAAGAAGAAAGGGGTAGAAAAGAAGAGAAAGAGAAAGACAGGAGAAGGGACTCAAGGAGCATAAGAAGAAGTGAGGGGCATGGAAAAGCTGAAAGAAGGGAAAAAAATAGGATACTCTAGGAGCCCCAAACGTGAATGAGGACACCCAAAACAAGGGGAGGAGAAATATGAGAGGAGGGATTCAAATACACATATGCACAGGAATGCACTCAGAAAGTTACAAGTGTCTAGGGCGGCGGAAGTTTCCGACATCACAGCCAAGAGAGGGGAGTGTTGTGCTTGTGAGCGGGTTTGGCCTGCATTGGCCGTGCGTATTATTGTGATCTGATCGCCACACATCTCTGAATACAGCCCAGTGTCTTTAATTCATTATTATATAGATCAGGTGGATCTTTTTTAGATAGAACAGTATGAGCTAGGTTAGCTACTTCTGTACAACAAGGAATTCCGTGGAAACAGCAATGTGTGTAGGTAGGATTATGGACACGGAAGATATCAGGCCCTATGTGTATATAGCAATAGCAACATATTGCCTTTCATTTTGCTCAATCACTTTTTTATTTATATAGATTTTTATTTTTAAGAGGGAGGTTTGCATTTAAAAAAAAAGATTTATATTTAATTATGTTTAAAATCATTGTAATAATAACACATAAACACAAAAAATGTATCTTAAGTACAAAAAAATTAAGTAAAAGAACTTTAAGACTTGCCAATATGTATGTTACATGCCATTGTGATCATCAGCATGGCGTGTAAACACTCTCTACTGCCTCTCCTTCCGGCCGCTGCCACGTGCCTCCTCCTTCCCTTAGAGACACGTCCTGACTGTTCCCTGGTTACCAGGATGCGTCTCTATGCTGGCCTCTGGCGGGAACCCGCTGTCTCCGCATTGGCTAGCGGCTCTTTAAATGCACCTTGCTGCTCTGCTTAGGCGCCGGTTATAGCGTGTCTCCCGTTTAGCCTGCTTCTTCATTGGTGTACTTATCGATTGTTGCCTGTCTTTAGCTCCTGCCCTTGTTCCTGCCTTGTTCTTTCAGGTTTCCCCTCTATGTCTCAGCTTCCTTGAAGTGTGTCCTTGTCTGTTACCCCTTGTCCATCCTGGTATCTTTGGATACTATTGTGCTTCTCCATCTGCACTAAATATTTCTGTGCCATACCACCTGCACTATAGCATTTTGTGGACAAAATACAGTAGATGTTTCCAACAATTTAAAAATCTTCAACAACAGTAGAGTGAAGGGTTGCGGTGGAGCCAGGCAATTAGAAACGGAGGTTACAGTGTAGAGGATATGTGCATACCTTTAATATGTGCAGCTTCTCCTTCGGAAGTAATGGTCGTCCGTCGTTTGGAGTTTAGAAACAAGGGGCCTGATCCAGACCTACCCCGATGCGCAGTGCTTAGTAAAGCACAGCGTATCGGCATGCACTCTCCCCGACACTCCCCCTGTGCGAGCGTATTTTCCCTCGCTTACGCTTAGCAGGAAAAAAAAACGGGGGAGGGGGAAGGGACTGGTAAAAAAAATAGTGTCACCATTTGGGAACAGGAGGAATCATGAGTGGATTAGTTAAAGAGGAATGTGCAAGTCCATACCCACCATCAGGGGCTCTGGCGAACACCAACCGGTAATTTAGACTCCGGGAAGCGGAACTCCGGTATCATAACAATGTATAGGATGCTGCATTACACCTACCAGTCAATTTTCCAATACATATGCATTTGCATGTTTTAAATGCATGCTCATTTTCAGTACTAGTTATGGAAAAACTCTGGATGAGATCTACAGTTGCACTGGGAACCGGTAAAATTCCTAGATTAAGGCAAAAATCACCATCCTCATAGAGAAAAGGAGAGAACAGTGATTTGTCTGCTGCTGGGGGTTTTGTAAATAAAAAAAAATCCTCAGAGAGAGAAAATATAAACTGAACTGCTGTTTACTTAGGTTTATATATACTCGTGTTAAATTTGTCTCTTAAGACATCTGGATCTCAAATGTTTGCATATTGAAATTTGTGTGAAGCATTGTGAAATTCCAAAGATAAAGGGATTCTACTGATGATGCCTTAAAAACCAACACAAAGCTAATGGTTTTGGTGAATGGCACCACATGAATATGGAGGCTGAATGAGGTTCTGGATTTCATTAGCATTTTCTCATAAAGTAATAATCACTGTTACAGCTTCAGTGTGGTCTTACTGCATACAATATCTTCAAATTAAATAAATGATTGAGCTATGTGATTCAGTTTATTGTTTTGATTGAAAGGTGTTTGAAAAATGTAACATGTGTTTTATAATCAAATACATACAAATGCTGACTATTTATAGCTTTTAGAAATAAAATGCATTTTAGATTACTTATTGTGCAGTGTGTTTCCAGAAGAACAATCAAGACATTTATAGGGAATAGAAAACATCCTGCAGTACTGCAACTAATCAACAAAGGTGTGAGAACCAGGATGCATTAATGTACTAAATACGTATGTACTGAGAAAGTCTTGGTACCAGTATGGTATGTTACAGTTAAATACATAAAATAAAGAATGTAGTAATGAAATACAATAAATACAATAAAGGAATCTGTGCATAATAAATTGACAGTGGACTCTGGATTGCAGTCACATGCACGCGATCACATGCATATGGGTGTGTCAGGCCCGGCAACAGGGGCCTGACACACCCCTCAGCTTCAGAGGGGCCCCCTGCAATCCACCGTGTAGTTTTATCTCCACTGAAAGCCTGTATCAGTGGAACAGCTGCAGATATGAGTCATCCCACTGACTCCAGTCGGCAACAAGCTATGACTCATCACACTGCTAGAAGAACTTCCTCTACACACAGTGCGTCATGTGATCTCCCTGGCTGTGAAGACTTCCTCCTGCATCTCTGGACTGCTGAAGACTGGACTCTTAAGGTAAGGTGTGTGGGGGTAATGTATGTATGTATGTATGTCTGTCTGTATGTATGTATGTCTGTCTGTCTGTCTGTGTCTGTCTCATATCTATCTATTTATTTATTTATCTATCTAACTATCTATCTCATACTGTATTTTACTATCTATCTATCTATCTATCTATCTATCTATCTATCTATCTATCTATCTATCTATCTAGGAGGAAAGGGATCTAGGAGTCATTATTTCATTTGAGACTTAAAGGTAGTCAAGCAATGTAACAAAGCAATGAGAAAAGCAAGTCAGATGCTTGGTTGCATAGGGAGAGGAATTAGTAGCAGGAAGAGAGAGGTAGTAATGCCCCTTTATAGATCGTTGGTACAACTTCACCTAGAATACTGTGTTCAGTTCTGGAGGCCATATCTCCAGAAAGACATAAATACATTAGAGACTGTGCAAAAAAGAGCAACTAAAATGGTCCATGGCCTGTGTCACAAAACATACCAAGAAAGGCTAGAGGAACTAAACATGTATAGCTTGGAGCAGAGAAGGAAGAGAGGGGATATGATAGCAGCTTTCACATATATCATGGGTTGTGACCAGCTAGAGGGGGGTGGCATTTTTCGAAGGAAGATATGTAATAGAATATGAGGGCATAAATATAAACCGGAGGGTGGTAGATTCAAAGGAAATGTGCAGAAAAATTACTTCACTGAAGGGGTGGTAGATAAGTAGAATAGCCTCCCATCTGAGGTGGTTGAGTAGAACAGTTTAAACATACTTGGGATAAATAAAAGGATATCCTAAATCTCCTGGGCAGTCTGGATGGGTCATGTGGCTCTTATTTGCCGTCACTTTCTATGTTTCTATCTTACAGGTACATGGCTGCTTTTGCTAAACGTGGGCATCTCCACAATAAGTATGAATTTAACCCCAACCCTTACCCTAATACTTACCCTAAGCCTCCCCTCCCCTTCCATTAGCCTAACCCTAACCGCATCCCCTTCTCCGCATCCTAATTCTAGGACTCCCCTCGTAAGACTCTCCCTCCATTACTCCAAACCTAACTCTCCCCTTTCGTTACCCTAACCTAGTGATGGCTAACCTGTGACACTCCAGGTGTTGTAAAACTACGAGTCCCAGCATGCCTTAACTGCAAAATCATAGAGGATACCTGACAAAGCATGATGGGAAGTGTAGTTTCACAACACCTGGAGTGTCACAGGTTAGCCATCACTGCCCTAACCTTCCCTTCCCTGCAGCCTGACGTAAAACTCCCCAGAGAGTGTTACTCACCTCTCCGGTGGGTGCAGTGGGTCTGCAGTGGGAACAACAGGTGTAATGTATGGGTTAGTATGTCAAGGCACTGAATTGAATAACTGTATGTTTATTGTGAATGATAAAGTGTTTATTATAGTGAGTGAGATTTTTACTCAATGATGAAAACCATTGCTACAGTTTCTATTTGTGTAATTATATAAAACACAATGTAAACTCATATATTTGAAGAAACACCTTAATCTTGGCCTTCCTCATTTGTGTTCTGTGCAGAAAAGAAAATGTAAATATGGTTTCTGTGTTTTGTTTTATCTTTGAAAGTCACACAGTCATTAAGCCTGGGTTAAGATATTTGGGCTGATGAACTGCACAAAAATGCAAATGAGCATTTGTCCTCATTTGTTCTCATCTTCAACACGGAAATAAATATTCTGCTGTTAAAAAGTGATGAAAATGCGATTTATGGATTAAAAAAAAGTGTTTTGTTTGGTATGTACTAGGAAGCCATGGCACTCAGAGCATGTTTTATCACTCTCCCAAAGTACAGTGGGATTTTTAAACGTAGCTAAAAGTAATTTACTAATAATAAATAGAGTTCAAAATGTCGACAGTTGAATATTATGTTTTGTATCATAAATATTACATATATACTGTATTATTACATTTCTAAAACATTTTACAAGCAGTCTGCATTATATTAAGCTTACAGATGTCACAAACAAATACTAACATAATACTCAACTGTTGACACAGTAACATAGTACCATAGTCAAACAAAGGTAAGTGTTTAATCTTCATGTGTGTATTTGCGATTTTTAAAACTGCGCATGCCCAGAACCAAAATATATGCACGTAAAACACAGCTGACTGATTTACACACACAAAGGTCAGACTTAAGACCGATGCGCGCATGGGCACGGGACAATTCGCACATGCGTGACTAGAGGGGCAAGGCACTTACTGTACACTATGGGCGTGCTAACAGAGTTACAACTGATTCACAAGCAAGAGTTGCTTGCGGAGCAAAACATATGCACGGGAATCATGACTGGGATATGGAAACATAGAAACATAGAAAGTGATGGTAGATAAGAGCCTCATGACCCATCCAGTCTGCCCAGTTGGTTATTTAAAACTATACTGACCCTAGAACCTATTTGCCCTCAATTTAGTTTAAGATTTAGGATATCCTTATATTTATCCCAAGCATGTTTAAACTGTTCTACTTTATTAGCCTCAACTACCTTGGGTGTGTGTCTTCGCTTAAAACAGCCCTATTTCAATAAGGTCGTTATCTCGAAACTGGCTGGGATTTCGATTGCATATGCCTCGAGAAGGCATAGCAATCAATCCACAAAGCACCGGGCTTTCGGTGCTCCGAAAAGTAAGTAAAAAAAGTCCCCCACTCCTTCACTTAATTCTAACCCTAACCCTAACCCTCTCCTCTCATTACCCTAACCCTAACCCTCCCTTCCCTGCAGCCTTACCCTAACCCTCTCTTCCTGGCAGTCTGACCCTAAACCACCATCTCCCGCAGCCTGACTCTAATTCTCCTTTCCCTGCAGCCTGATTCTAATCCTCCATCTCCCGCAGCCAGACCCTAACCCTCCCTCCCCTGCAGCCTGACCCTAACCCTCCCTACCCCGCACCCTGGAGAGGTTACTCATCTTTCCCGGCGGTGGCGGAGGGATATCGGCGGAGGTATTTGCGAATGAGAATGGGTGAAGTATGCCGATCAGCATACTCACCCATTCTAAGAAAAAAAATTATAAACTGGGGAGTATTCGAAGTAGGGACATCCGAAAAGGCACTTTCGGATGTCCCTATTTCGGAAATCAGAAGTTCTAACCGAGAACTGCAACCGAACCACCTCAGATGGGAGGATATTTCACTTATATCAATATCAATCGCCCTTTTAGTGAAATAATTTTTATGCACATTTCTTCTGAATCTACCACCCCCCAGATTATATTCATGCACTCGTGTTCTATTACACCTCTTTCTCTGAAAAATGCCAACCTCCTCTAGCTGGTCACAACCCTTAATATATTTGAAAGCTGCTCTCATGTGCTCCAAACTATACATGTTTAGTTCCAAAGCAATGATCTATAAAGGGGCATCACTACTTCTCTCTTTCTGCCACTCATTACTTGCAACCAAGTATCTGACTTGCTTTCCTCATTGCTTTGTTACATTGCTTGGCTACCTTTAAGTCACATGAAATCATCTCCTAGATCCCTTTCCTCCTCAATAGTTTCTAATGTAGTGCCATTAATTATATATTGAGCTTTTGGGGTTTTGTGCCCTAAGTGCATGATTTTGCATTTTTTGGCATTAAACTGCAGTTGCAACACTCTTGTCTACCTAGATCTTCCTTCATTTTGTGTTCCCCTCCTGGTTTGTCTACTCTGTTACATATATTTGTGTCATATTTTCCCCTCGATACCACAGGCAATATCACCTATAAAGATATTAAATAGCACTGGTCGAAGTACAGAACCTTGGTGTACTCAACTGGTTACCTTACCATCCCCAGCAGGGATTCCATTTACTACAACCCTCTGTTGTCTATCGTGTAACCAAGATCGTATCCATGTAACTATCTTTAAATCCAATCCCAAGGTGTCCAGCTTATTTAACAGTCTGCAATGTGGCACAGTGTCAAAAGGAGGGAACAGTATGACAACAGAGATCATAGGAGGGAAAAGTTCACAACAAGAGACCCCCTTAATGAATACTATGAAAATCACTACTATAGAGAACAACACTCACCATTAAGACACAGGAGCAGAGAAAGAGGAAGGTCTTGAGGATATAGCAGAGAAAGAGAAAGGTCAGTGGAAATTAGAAATTATTTTTACCATCTAACTAGCTATGGAGTTCTTAGGGAAAATAACTCCCAGGTTTTTTTTTACCAGTCTTTCCCCCAGAATAGGATGGGGATAGATAATCAAAATAATATCTCCATAAGTCCCAAACAATTCCCCCAAAAAAACAAAAATTAAGAGAGGGTATAAGGGACGGAAATCCAGAAAACTAAACCAAAAAAAACCTCAGCCTTAAAAATATAAGGAAATACAGGAAGAAAAAAAAAGGAAAAATTGAAGTAAAACAAAACCTCGAAAAAAAAACCAAAAAAGATACTAGAAAAATTTATGGATTTGAAATTGGAGATTTAAAAAAAAGGATTAAAATTTGCTCCATGGAATGATATTAATCATTTTAATACCTTTGTGAATCTTCAAAAATGTGACCATTAAAAGACATTTTGCTCTCAAAAAACAGGAAAGGCAGAACCGGATACACACTGGACAATAGTAAAAAGTTCAAGACCAAATCCACAATTAATCATTAATTAATTAATTAATTAATGTTTTTAATAGAGGATGCTTTATTAACACCTTCAGTGAGATAGTTACTAGGGATCTAAAAGGCTAAATGAAAAACAGAAAAAGAAAAATATGTATAAAAAAATAAGTAAGAAAGAATCTCAGGCCTTAAAAAGCTTACAGAATAACAAACCCATAATTATTAAACCTGCTGATAAAGGTGGAGGCCTAGTAATAATGGATATAGGAGATTACTAAAACGAGGCCCTTAGACAATTAGAAGATCAGGTCACCTATCAATTATTAAAATCAAATCCTACAAAAAAAAAATTCTTACAAGATCTAAATCTCTCATTGCAAAACACCACAAAAAAGGTGCCATAGACAAAGAAGTCCTCAATTTTTTGGAAATGACTACACCCACTATCCCTTTATTATATTTATTGCCTAAAATACACAAAGATCAATTACACCCTCCAGGTAGGCCCATTGGGGCCGGGATAAATTCCATAACTTTAAAATTGTCTGAATATTTAGATTTCATCTTACAACCCAAAGTTACCTCCACCAAATCATATTTAAAAGATACTTTATCAGTTATAAAGAGATTTGAAGCTATGAAATGGAACAATAATAGGATCCTAGTCACAGCTGATGTCACTTCCCTGTACACCATCATTAAACATGTAGATGGTACAGAGAGAGTCAGGAAAATCCTTGACTCTGAAACTGAGAGCCATAAAGAATTAATCTTGGAAGGTTTAGCTTTTATTTTGGAAAACAATTATTTTTTTTTAGGACTTTTTATTTGCAGAAAACGGAGATGGGAATGGGGGCAAAGTTATCCCCCAATTATGCTAACTTATTTTTAGCTTCATGGGAGAATGACATGATATGGGGGGACCACTGTTGGAGGTCTGCACCCTCTGCTGCCTCTTGAAAGAGTTGGATTCGCCAGCTACAAAACCTACAGGACAGTGCCGAGCCCTAGATATAAAGGGGATGGAAAGTAGCGAAGAAATCCATATACTCCAATTATTACACGCCACCTAGCAGTAGCTGTTGAAATTGCAACTTTTCAGAGTTACTGCCAGCATGGCGTGAAAGCATATTAGCATGCTTTCGGGACAAATCCAGTGCCATGGCGGTATTTTAGAAACATTATAAAGTGTCACATCTGTATACAAAGACCATA
>WWET01002442.1:196466-207502 GCA_011038615.1 Limnodynastes dumerilii
TTTGTTGAACATATGGGGAAAAAGGTATTCTAGCATTCTCAGTACATAGACTACGGCCCTTGAATCGTGCGTGTATATATAAATATAGGGGTGCAGCCAAGGACCAAAGTGACCACAATGTAAATACAAGGAACAAGAGAGGTCCGGCGCTCCAAACATACATTAAATAACACTATGTGTCTGCACATAAATAAAAAGGAGGTTTAGTTCACAATATAGCTATATTGGGTTAAGCTCACCTGCCCAGCGTCAAGGCACCTCCTGTAGGTGAGTCCCTATCCATTTGCTATATGTGTACACAGGAGGTCTCTGTTAAGACTCTACCTGCATTTGAACAGTATGCAGCGGCCATGTTTGGGGAGGAGCCAGTCTCCCAAATGAAACCGAACAGTAGCAAGAAAAATGGCTGCGCTTCTGTTTCAATAAATTAAATGTGTGCAAGTGTATATATAAATATACACATGCAAGATTCTAAATTGTACAATATCAGGAATAGACTGCACACCAAACTTTTGAAAATGCCCATACATTTTTTTCAAATAATTGACATTATTTTAAAAAAATGTGTATGCTTATTCAGATTTTTTGGTGTGTCTCTACTCATAAATGGGTATTTTTTCATGATAGTATGAACACTAAGTTTGGTGTGGCTGCAAGGGTATGTGCAACTTACATGAGTGTGGGTCCTATTTCAAAAGGGCCGTTCGCTCCCAGCCAGTTCCGAACTGGTTGGGATATCAGTTACTTATGCCTCAATGAGGCATAGCAATCATCCCCCTACCTGCTCCCTAGCCCTAACCATAAGTCTCTCCCCAGCAGCCTAACCCTAAGCCCCCCTCCAGACAGCCTAACCCTAAATCCCTCCCGTAGCCTAACCCTAAGTCTCTCCTGCAGCCTAACCCTAAGTCGCTTTCGTCTGTCCCTAATTCGCAATGCGAGCCTTCACAGCGAGGACTCGCAACAAACTTACACAGCCTCATCAGCTGCTAAGTGATGCGGCTGCTCCCCTTGCTGAATGTTTGTTTCAGTGGCTGTGTCATTACTTATGTGACTGTGCCACTTAGCAACTGATGCAGTCGTTCAAGTAATCTGAACAACAGAAGGTGGGCCTTTGTGTGTTGCATGCGTCCCAGTCCGGCCCTGGTGGATATCAAATGTTGAAAGTGCAAATAAACTAGTGGTAGTCGTTTAAAGACTATTATTATTTTACTCCTGCTCCTCAGAGAACTTAGCCGGAGTATTTAGTGGTGACATATGAAACAATATTAAGAAATTTGTAACTGCTGACATACCCTGAAGATGAGAATTAGTGGTTGGTAAAGATCTGAAATGCTTTGCTGCTCAGATATCATCACACAGGTGTTGGGAATTAGATCAGAGAACCTTATTTTATAACCTGTGTAAATAATAAAAAAAACATAAATAATACAGACCAAAGCAAAGAACAGAAAGTGATTCCCTTACAAGGTCATGAGCAGGTCAGTAGGATAGGACTAAAATAGTTTCCACAATGAGGCAGAGGTTATTGAGCATTGCATGAGAATTTTCCGCAGGCGACCATTTATTTCCTGTGCTGGCAAATCACATCAGGGAGCATCCTCCTCTATCTGTCATGTTACAAGCAATTAATGTCTTTCCTCACAGTGAGGATCCTAATTTCTTTTCCTGGTTCCACCCATTTAGAGTTCTCTATTATCACAACAGATCATGCTGGCTGTTCACACATTTGCCATTGCTGCACAAACCGGCCTGGGGCCACGCTATGGATGTTAAGCATGTCTGAGACTGATACGCTGCTTCATTATCATCTTGCTGCTATGAGGATGAATGCTCTTGTTCAGAGAATTACAGGGAGAGCTGATTTTGAAAAAAGCTTTAAAATCTTCAGGCTCCTTAAATGAAACAACCATCATGCTTGATTTAATGGAAGAATTCATCATATGTCATTCCACAAGTGCAGTTAACTCCTGCAAAGCCAAAATCTGCTTTTTACCTGTGTAGTGAAAAACCATATCTCTTATCATAATGCTTCTGCATAATTTAATCATTTTGGATATTAGAAGCTTAGTCTAATAATGTAACATTTTGTCATTTTGGTTGCCTACTTTCTTGGTTGCTTATTTACTATCTCTTGCCTCCGGGAGATCTCAGTGGGAAGAGATAGATTCTGATGTGGGACAGGGCTTAATGACGCAATTTATGCCCCCTGATCATCATCACTGCTATTCATAGTGTTACTGGGAATTGCTGTAATGATAGGTTGGAGCAGGACTTGCAGGAGATTTGCCTGCTCTACCGGGTTACCGGGAGAACTGTTCGAATTTCGAGAGTGTCATGGATATTCTGGGAGAGTTGGCAACCCTGCATTACATGTATAGGTGTTCATTTTTAGGTTAGTCTATGGCAGGCATAGACATCATGCAGCACTCCAGAAGTTGTAAAACTACAACTCTCATCATGCCAGGTATTAGTTATGCTTGTGCTGTTAGAGCATGCTGGAAGCTGTAGTTCCGAAGTGCCAATTACGAAGTGCCTATACCTGGTCAATGACCTCCTAGAGAAAGTAATAGAGATGTCTATTTTATTTAAGCATTGGCCCAACCTACAGGTTACACATACTCAAGTCAAGTTACAGAATATATTTTAACTAAATTACTGTAGTTTTCAGATGTTTTTGTTGAAATATATAATACATCTTATTTAAATTTACTAAAGAGAAAAAGGCTGGTTATTTTGAAGGAAAAATCTGATAATTAAAGTGTTAACAAGAAGAAATCATAAGAAATATAGAGTTTAAGTATTTCAGTTACATAGGTAAGTCATAAATCACTCAATATTCCCAAGTATCCAATACTGTCACATACAGAAGATTCTTGCATGATTTTACTCTTTAACATCATATTTGCATTATGCAATGTAACATCAGTATTTTCTGGCGCTTTGTGATGCACATTGTATTTGAGTTTAAAATAAGTCTAAAAACATCAGAATGAAAAATTGAGTCCAGTAACAGAAAATGAGCATTATATTGGTTTCATGAAGAGTTCCAGCATGGATACAGTCAATTTCCACACTGTGACAGATTTCATTATCTGAGACATCTGACAAGCAGCACAATAAAAGCTTCAGATTCTACATAGCTCACAAAGATAGAATCTTAGAATCTAGAATGTCTAGGGCACATTGTTCCTCAACACTACAAGAAATACAACTAACACAATCAATAAATAAGTAAATAGCTGATAGCGCTGTTGATGAATAATAAATCGTATCAGTTTTCATTTATTTATTTATTTTAATATATGGTTTACTACCTGCAGAATCAGGGACAGACCTATTGACAATACAGATTGTGAGCCTGATCTAGGGACAAAAGCACATGCACACCTGAGATCATGCCGTATATCCACGTTCAAACAGGGCGGTTTATGCAATCTACAACAGTAGCTCTGGATGGCTATACAAGTATTACTATCCAAGTATGGCACAAAGCAGCCAGTTTCACTGAATCTATAGGAGCATATATATTGCTTAAGTGCAGACTAGTACACTGTAATTGCATACAGTTATAGTGGGTTAAAGCCCACTAGAGCCTTGCTGCGCTTATCTGTTAACACATCTGGGTACCATGCAATGAATAGCAAAAAACGGAATGAAATGGGAATAAATTAAATAAATGTCTAAATAGCAGTTAGAGTCTGGAAGAATAGGGCAGAGGGAACACACAATAAATTGCTGTGTGCTATTCATTGCATGGTACCCAGATGTGTTAACAGATAAGCGCAGCAAGGCTCTAGTGGGCTTTAACCCACTATAACTGTATGCAATTACTATTTGTACCTGTTTGAGGGGCAGTACCTCTTCTTCCTTGCACTGACTGCAGCTGTCTACCAACACCTCTCTTACTGAAACTGAGCGCTGGGGATTTTTGTAAAGCCAAAATATGGCTAAACAAAATATTATAACTAGTACACTGTAATGTATACTGTAAATCGTTATTATGATTAGGGTGAGGGCATCAGTCGCAATGTGAATGTACAAAAACTGCGTGTTAAGAGGGTGGCACACCAGGGTACGGTGTCTAACTAGGAGTCTAGTTTTCACTGGAGCCCCTTATGGTGGATACAGACTGGGCTCCAGAATCCTAGCTGGTCATAACCCTTGATGAAAACCCTCAGTGGAAGCTGTTCTAGTGGGCACTCACCACACAATGACACTCAGCAAGATCAAATGACCCAGAATACAGGGTAATAACAGAGGCAAAAGACAGAGATGGAGCAGTCAGGTGAAATAGACAAGAAGACTGCCAGAGGAGTCAGGTGGAATAAAGAGATAATGAGAGTCAAGGACCAACAAGAGATATAAAGCACAGAATAAGGAGCTTACAAGACGCAGGAGACCGACGCTATAACTGGCAGTGTGGATACTGATTGATGGCTATATACAGCCTCCAACCTTCAGTCAGCTGCTGCAGCCAGGCACACCCCAAGGCTAAATGGGAAATGTACTGATTGCAGAAGGCAACTGAGGGTAGACCCGAGACCAGGGATTACTTGCTACTGCAATCAGCACCACAGTGTGTAACACTACATCCAAGAATACAGTAATTACACAATGCTCAAGCACCAATTCCAAAACCTTTACATTGCATTTTAATTTGAATTTTGAATGTAATGGACTCAAGTGTGTGAGCGATGGACTTAGACATGACCTGTGGCTAGTGCAAGACATTTGAAACATGTCTGCATTGTGGTCTGGATCGAGTGCGATTGCATAAGCACATTTTTACTACATGCTTTCTTCCATTTAAAAGCCCTTTGCAATGAAAGTTGTCTTTATTCTTCCGCCATTGTGTATGCATTGTTTCTGACAATGCACAGTGCAAAATCACACCAAGATACACTCTGTGATCCTGCATATGTTCACCTCTGGATTGGGCCCACTGGCTCCAGATACATCATTTTTATTAGTGTACATGCTCATGAACTGTAACGCACGCATATGGTACCCAGTGTTTTCCCCAGGGCATTTTAGCCGGGTGCTCCACCCGGCAATTTTAGCTTACCACCCGGCCAGACCTGACCAAAACGTTGATTGTGATCTCCAGCTTTCAGTCCTGGTTGTGCTCCAATAAGCTGTAAAGGCTTAGTTCCCAGTAGTACAGCACCAGCGAGGCGTTTCGCAGAGGGAACGTATGTTTGGATCCCGTCAAGTATTATTATTGCAAAGTATTACACTGCTCCCACCCAGCTGCCATTTATTACCACCCGGCTGGCCACATTTTCTGAGGTGAACACTGGGTACCTATCCCTAAACCAATATAAATGGCAGCGTATCGAATTGTGTTCTGGAGGGCATTGAATGTGTGGGTGGAAGCATGTAGTGAATGAAGTGGCCTGGCATGCCCCTGCAACTGCACCCAATCCCATCAGAGTGTGGCTGGCTGTGTCCTCCAGATACGTTAAAACATTTACACTTGCTAAGGTTCATGTCTAACTTAAGCATATGGAAATCAAAATGTTTAAACACTTCCACTGCATTCTCAAAGAAAAAAAATAAAAAGAAAAAAAAACTTCAAACTTTTATTTTGTTCCAGAAAACTAATTATTAGTTTGTATATGTTTTTTATGGCACACAAGTTTTTTTCTTTAAATACAAGGAACATAATGGCAGGCTATAACACCCATACCTCCTACAGGGCAACTGTTGAGAGCTGATCTTTGGCATTTCGTTTTTGGTGCCTTGACTTGTATGCTCCACCTGGAGGATTGGTAGTCTCACAAATCAAACAACAAATTGTGGACAGATATAACAATGTAAGTGGTATTTAAATTTAAAACATTTAATTAGAATGCTTTATCTCGTTGTATTTAAACCATAGCTTGAGTAGTAGTAGAATGTAAAATATACTTTCAAAATAAACATCACAAAATTTAGTTTAATTTTCATATTTTATGCTTTTCTTGAATTTTTGTAAGCAGATTTTTTTTTTACATTCAGGCTTTTGATTTGCCTCCTTGTGGCCATTCTCAGTGGTGGCCAAAGAACACATGGGGCCAGATTTACTAAGCTGCGGGAAAGAAAAAGTGGTGATTTTGCCCATAGAAACCAATCAGATTCTATCTTAATTTTCTAGTATGTAATAGCAAAGTGAAAGCTAGAATCTAGTTGCTATAGGCAACATCTCCATTTTTCCTTTCCCACAGTTTAGTAAATCTGGCCCTTGGTGGAGGTTGTTCAGGCGGAAGTTGTTCTCTGGAAGTTGATGGTGCTATGGGTACAGGTGTTTCTGATGACAGTATTGTTTGAGATGACAATGGAATCCAATAATGCAGTTTGCAAGTAGAGGGGGGTATGAGATCCAATTGTGACAGATCAAAGACTGGGGATGCTTGAAATAATTTGTGATAGTTGGAACAGGTGAAGTAGGATTCTGGACTTGCAGTAGTGGCCTCATAGTGTTGGAAAGTGGAGGAGGATCCCCCTTCACTACTGCAGTCAACCTCTCAAACTAAACTGCTCCAGGATATTAACCATCTGCTCTTAGACTTCCTATAGTTGATGTCTTAGCTATGCATGCAGACCCCCTTTCCTCTCATACACAAAAAGAAACCTGACACAATGCAAGTTGTAAGGTCAAAATAAATTCATATTTGGGTTTTACTGAACTAATTAAGGGTAAAATGGTGTTTAATTTGCTAGTTAATTTAATGCAAGTAAAGCAGTAAAAATGGAAGGAATAAGAATGGACCAGATTCACAACAACGATTTTTTTTTACTTATGTGCTTAGTTTTCCGTTCAGAGATACTATGCATGCGTAGTAACTATTTTGCACTATCTACGTAGCGTTTCATTATGTAGATTGCATACATGCGATCTTTAAAGACCACATGTACACAATCTATGTAACAAAATGCTACATAGATAGTGTAAAACAGTTACTATGCATGCGTAGTACCTTCTGAATGGCATGTAAGCTTAAAACATTGTTGTTGTGAATCCTGTCCGATGACAATAATTTGTCTCAACGGTCTCAGCGCTCCACCCAATGATTTGTCTCAACGGTCTCAGCGCTCCACCCAATAATTTGTCTTAATAGGAACCGCTGTCAGCCTGGGATTGACTAGCGGTCCAATATAGCGATTTTGCTATTGCACATTAAAGGACTACTCTAATAGGGAAATACCAACGCGTTTCAGCCACAACTGGCCTTTATCAAGGATGGTATGGATGTAAATTAGGGGCATTTAAATAGACAGGTACCTGTCAATCAAAGTAACGGTTTTGGCGGGTGATGGTAACTGTCAATAGACATTTTTATTTTTAAACGAATCACTCGAATGTGCAATAGCAAAATCACTATATTGGACCGCTAGTCAATCCCGGGCTGACAGCGGTTCCTATTAAGATCCAGTAAAAAGCACATATTGCCATAAGCTCTACCCTATCTGTTTATTCACTGGGATAACAATTACTGCTCCGTTCCCAGTGTTTAAAAGCAAATTGTGCAAATCCAGTACCAAACAGGAGGAGGTATATGCGTGTATACCTCATTACATTTTAAACAATTCTTGCTAAGTTTTGTAACTTAAACTTTGTTACAATATTGTGTGCAGCATTGTGCCACTTTTTTTTACCCTAATAAAACTCTAAGTTTTAACAGTTTTTCCCTCACCCCTTCCCTTTATCCCAGCACCAGGCCACCTTGGCATAGCCTAAGCACTGCTAACTTGCTAAAGCTCTCCACCAATCATAACCACAATGCCCTATCTGAGCAATCCAACACCACAGGGAGGGAGGGCAAATTGCAAATGCAAAAGAATGCCTTCCAGAAGCTTTAAAGTGACATGTAAAGGAGATCCCAGTTCTTCTCTCACCACCCTAAAAGGACTGGATATGCTCCCCCCCAACAAATACACAGAAAGGGAGTTTTATCTCCCTTGGGCTTATGTCAGCACTCACTCATTGACTTCTGATGTGGTCTTTCAGATTCTCCCCTATATATTGCAACCAGGCTCTTTCTGGTAACTCCCCACTACTGGACTCCCCTTTTGCAAACAAGGAAAGAATGCAATATAGGGGGATTGTCAGAACGAGGAGAAACCTGAGGGGGTTGACGGCTGTCCTCAACATCATCACTATCTTCCTTGCTTTAGGAATGTTCAGTGTGTAAAGAAGAAAAAAAAAACTATTAGAATGTAGCAAATAAAACAGTATTTTAGTTGAACAAAATAACATACTTTTATAGATTTTTTTCCCAGATCATGTGCTGGTATATACAGTGTATAAAAAACATCTGAAAGGTAACTTTGATAACCAAAACATATGTTGCAAGCAATCATGTTACTCACCTGCATAATAATAAGGAATCTGAGTATACTTTATGTAAGTTATTCCAGAAAACTGTTATTTTGGAAAATAATTCTAAAACTTCAGACATAAGGAAATATCTGAAACATAACACTGATGACTGCAGAAATACACAAGTAACATAAAGGATTAGCAGAAATGTAAAGTGATTTATGGGTCTGGGATGTTGTTTGTGATGTGTCTAATGAAGGGATGACAACAAATCTTAACACGATTGTCACAATCAAAACATTTAATGTGTTTTAAAAAAAATGTTGCATTTACCTCTCATAGAAAGCTCCAGCTCACTCTCATGCTGCCTGGAGATGTCGCTGTTCACAACCTCTACCTGTGGACCTTCTGTGCATTTATTGGCGGTAACTTAAGCCTTTCCACAGGAGTGAAGTGTACTTATTTTATGGGCCCACCACCGGTTCCTTTGGCATGCATATCGGAGCTTATCTTTGTGGCAACCTTTGAGGTCCTGCTATCTGCAAAGTAAGGAAAAAACACATAAACATTACAAACCATTTGCATAAGGCAAAGAGTAGTGAAATTTAAAGTTGAAATAAATATAAGTACAATGAAAACCTTTATTTATTTCATTCTGGTTCCTTTGGATGTTGATCTTATTAGAAATCTCATCCCAGTTCCACGACTTAGTCCCATGCATGGCTTAGAGAAGGGCTGGCTAGAGCCTGCTCTCTCACCATCCAAATCAGACATATTACTGAATGTAATAGATTTTATAAGAAAATACATATCTACCTGTAGGCAGCTACTACACAGGAGAATGGCAGTGCATTTTCTGAAATGTGGTGTTTCAATAGTCTGCATGGACACACGCTAGAGGCATACAAGCAAAGCGCCATGTGATTATTACAAGAAACATAAAAATTATAATTAGTGATTGTGAAACCATATTAGTGCTAAAAATGTAAATAGAATAATAGATGTTAATTATTTCATACACATGTCTGAAGCCCGTCATGAAGACGGGAAAAAATTCTTGAAGCTTACGCTGCCATAAGCCTACCTTAACTGCGGCATGCGGATCAGCGGTCCGTACGACCGCTGATCTGCTACAGTGTGGGAGCCCCCTCCCACACTGTACACTTACCATGCTTCCCCCCGCCCGCTTTAGTGGGTGGAAGGGAAGCACAGCCCATTTCCTCGGAAAGGCGGAGGGGAAGCACAGCCTATTTCCTCGGTATCCCTAGCGTAACATCTGGAGGACACATGTGCCTTCCAGTGAAGGCAGGACATTTACGCACCTTGCGTGCATAGGTGTCCTGCCGTTATTAGATCTGAATACGGCCCTTAGTGTGGAACAGTGGGTTGGCTTTTCAGTAAGAACCAGAACTATAATTAATTATTTCCTATGAATTGTCAACATGGAAAGACTCTTGTGTAAATATTCCACATTGGACTGTTACTAGTTCTCATTCAACCATTTAGTCAGTCATAGGAAAAGTATACATTGATGCATTAGATAGATTAGTTACACCAGTAACCAAAGTATTTGCTTCATTAGTACTTCCTTAAATTGTTCGATAATAATTTAGAAAGTAATTGTACTTTCTATCTAAAACTGTTTGTTAGTTGTGTATAACTATTCGGTAGTACATGATCCTTTATATTCTCTATTTTTTTAAGCTGATGTATAGGAAAATAGCCTATAAATGAATATAAGAGTGGGTTTGATGTGATTTGTTATTAGAAGTGTTAATCTAACTGACTACACAAAAATTGCTTAATGGTAAATGATTATTCTCTAATATTACCTGAATTTATGTCTAATTAATCGCGATTAATTACTTTATGGTACCATTCATAGTTTACATTGAGCACTGTACACCTGATTCATAGCCAGTAATTATTTTAAGGTAACTGTGCACCCTTTATTAATATTTGAAAATTATTTATTGTAACACATTACAGAAATGTTATATTGTTAAACATTTGTATGGAACATGATTTATGATGATATTGATATTCTCTTTTGATGGAGAGCAAAACAGGGATTGAAAAAGAAAAGTGAAAACAAGAAAACAAAGCAGAAATAAAAAGTAAAGAGTAAAATTTCTATTTTAAATTATTTATTTAATTTAACTGTTGTCGGTGTTCTTTATTGAGAGATATTGGGTTTAAGTATCTATTCATTTCTGGAGTGATAGCTGAGGGTTTTATAGGCATTACAATTGATTACAGATAGCTGTGTTGAGAGGTGTTATTATTGATGACAGGTGACAGTGTTATTATTAATGACAGGTGACTGTGTGTGTAGTGGGGGTGTTATTAATGACAGCTGTCTGTGTTTTGGGGTGTCATTATTGATTACAGGTAGCTGTGTTGGGGGGTGTTATTGATGACATGTGACCGTGTTGAGGGGTGTTATTATTGATGACAGGTGACTGTGTTATTATTGATGACAGGTGACTGTGTGTAGTGGGGGTGTTACTATTGATTACAGATAGCTGTGTTGAGAGGTGTTATTATAAATGACAGGTGACAGTGTTATTATTGATGACAGGTGACTGTGTTGAGGGTGTTATTAATGACAGGTGACTGTGTGTGTAGTGGGGGTGTTATTAATGACTGGTGACTGTGTTTTGGGGTGTTATTATTGATTACAGGTAGCTGTGTTGGGGGGGGGGGGTTATGGATGACATGTGACCGTGTTAAG
>WWET01002443.1:0-24795 GCA_011038615.1 Limnodynastes dumerilii
GGGGAAGGGAGAGGTGAGTGGGAGGGTGCGGTGGAAGGGACCGGTGAGGGGGAGGTTGGGGAAGGAGGTGGCTGTCTATATAAATATATATATAGAGAAAGAGAGACACACACATAAAAATAGTACTACATACATAACATAGAAATAAAAAATATATAGATCTGACCGTTACTTATGTAATTATGCATAACAGTATTACATATGAAATATGTTCTTTTATTTTACTAGTGATGAACCTCCTTAAACGCCACAAAAGTTGCAGCTGCCTTCAACGCAAATCGGACCACCTGCATTGCAGCTGGCCCACACGTCTGCGCTGCCCAGTTCTCAGATAAATTCTTCTTTTGTCCCTTATATAGGCAAGTCGCTTTGCAGCGTTTGTGTGCAGAACTGCAGGGTCCAGCCTGTCCATTTTACGGACTAAAAGTTGCAGCTCGACCATCTGGAAATTCGCAGACCACACCATTTTGAATTCTGAAGCGTTGTATGCAATTATATTGTTCCCCATTGGATGAGTTGAAAACTTGATCCCATTGGCTAATGTTAAAGTATGCCTACCAAGAGCATTAAAAAACTTTATTGAAAGTAAATAAACAAAACTTATATTTTTTATGACAAAATGGCGCAATCTGTGAATTTAGCGATGGCGGAGCTGCTGATCCTCACTCAGGAAATGGACCGGCTGTATCCATTAGGCGAATTTTAGTATAGAATGAAAGAGAACAAGTCTGTTTTAATCCTGAAATGAGGGTTATATACTAAAGCTGGCCATAGAGTAGAGCAATTATCGGCCCGATCACCTATTATGACAAACACTTAACCCCGATGACAAACACTTTGAAGAACAAACCTAAAGGTTGCTTATTTATGAAAATATGTTCGCAAACATAGGCTATTAAATTGGTGTGCGAATAACGCACCTAAAGTCATGGACACCATAGACAATGTGGATTCGAAATACAGAAATGTGCAATAGATATTATCAGAAATAAAACCGAAAAATAAAACATTAGAAATAGAAAGCTGCGATATACAGATATTTGTATTAGTAAATAATCACATTTGACAGTTTTCGGGAAAAAAATATTCGAAATGTAGAACGTTCTAGATGAAAAACATGCAAAAGAGCAATGCGTATTTGTGCAGTATGGCATTACATAATTTTATAAAATACGAATTTTCGCAAATTGGAAAGTTATTTATACGATATTTCGAAATGTAGATTTTATAAATAACAATGCATTCTAAATATATTATTTTATATATTCGAATATTATATTTTACATAACATTCGAAATACAGATTTTCGATTTACAATCTTTATTTTTTCAGCTATTTGTGTTTAGAAAAAGTTATGTATTCATATAACATCGAGTTTCAACTTGTTATGCGAAATTCGCATTCACAATAGAAATGTCGAAATGCGAATCTTTGAATAATCGGAGTTTCTTGGCGGGGACCCACGCATCTTTGAAATATAGTTTCTTTATCTATTATTGTTTACTGTTGTTTACTAATCACAAGGTGAGGTGTGGTGTATATATATATATATTTTTTTTCCCATTAACATTTTTAATAAGTAATTAGCAGTAATATAACATAAAACAATGACTCTATTGTCTCTATTGTCTATTGTCTCTATTGTCTATTGTCTGCTATAGTAGAAAATGATAAAAGTAAAAATAACTATAATTGTTGATTTGCATTTAAATATCTGAACCGCATCTGATACAAAAAAACTAAATGTTACATTAATAAAAAAAAAAATGGGATGACCAAAATGAAATACTCCAAAATGTTTGTGGAGTACTGCTTATTTGTTACAATGGGCCTGGTTTACACTTAAGAGTGAGTTAGATGCGGGTAGATGCGCACCTAACTTACACTTCCAGCCCCCAACCTGCTCCCCATTTTTAGGTACCTTATGGCACTTACACAGCCCCTGCAGCCCTCTCCTACTTGTTTTTTAGTGCCTGAAGCTGCTAAATGAAAGTAAACAAACCACACAAGACACACACACAGCCCTGCAAATACAAATCTAATAAAGCAAAGTCTGAAACTGCACTGTCTAGATTTGAGTCTTATTACTTTGCAGTGGTCATTATCACAATACTCATTTGTTCTGATTTGCCTTTTAAAACATTAATAATAATGGGCCAGATTCACAGATAAGAAGGGAGATAAGAATGATTAGGTTCTTAATTATACGCATGGCAACTCCCTTGACACGCCCTCGTTTTGCCTGTTCTTAAGTGACTTAAGAATCTTAACTTTTCCTAGCACGCTCCTTCTTACTTATCTCATTGCGAATGGCTGCGAAAATCGCTCATAAGAGATTACCATTCTTAAAACCTACGTAGATTGCGTAAATATAGGTACTATACATGCTCAGTTTAACCATTCTTAAAAATACTCACTGAAATAGCAGCAACTTCTTAACCTTGAATCTGATCCAATGTCAATAACTTAGCTTATTATTTTAACATAACTAGAGGAGATAGCTAAACTGCATGCTGAGATATGCAGGATGTCTGTATTCTTATGATTACCCTTGCTTTGGAGAGCACCTACAAACCATTCTAGATTTACTACACTGAGCACTGAGGGTAAGAGTGCCACTGACACACAGACATCGTACAAGTTCCTGTGACCCTGCAAGCCTCACATTGCACTTGAGCTGGAATGCAGTACATGAGATGATGGGTAAATCTGATGACTTTAGGGACAGGATAATGAAATCTCTGTAAAAGGACTGCAGTTCTTGTGAGGGATTCTGTTGTAAGATGTATCTAATTGGAAAGCGTCTGTAGTTAATAAATATGTAAAGTGGTTGGGAAGAGGTCATTAACCACCTTGGGAAAAATTATTCGGTCAATACTTAAGTTTAAGCCATTTATGCACACAATGAGCCCATTTCCTAGGAAACAGGCTGTGCTTCCCCTCTGCCTGCTATCCTCCCATCTCTCTGTCGGATGGACAGACCCCTGCACATACGCAAAGCGTAAAGCTTAAGCGTTCAGTGTTCTGGTTTCGGTCCATGGTCATTAAATAAGAGTTTAGAAAATTAGGTAGTGCTCTTAAGCAGTTGAAAAATACTGACATTTTCTGGCAAAACTGAAATTTATACAAAAGGGAAGACCTGCAATCCTCTTCATGATAACCTATTAGAAAACATTTAAACTATCAGATGGGACTATAGTAAAGCAATTGTTAAAAAAAAAAATCTGCTTTTCTGAGGTTTTTGTAGGCAGACACTATTGACAGAAATTATATCCACATCAATTAAACACCCAAAAATAAACATGATTATGATAACGGATAAACTTGATAATGTATGTGAACAAAGGCACAAATACTTTAATAATATTAGAGAAAAAAAAAGTAATTTTAGGTGATAATTTATTATTTATTTATAGCACTATCAGATTATGTAGAGCTATACAGAGATTATTTAACATTCACATCAGTCCCTGCCCCACTGGAGCTACATTCTAAATTCCCTAACACAGACATACACACACAGACTAAGGCTAATTTATTCAGACACAAGTGCTATTCAATAAGCCAGCATGCTAAGCAACGCTGTTATCATTCGTAATGATGAGATATAGATACCACCAGAACAAGATGATGGATTTGAATAATGCTATACTATAAGATGTCACTGAAACGGTGTTAAAAGAGGTGGTAAAGGGGATCGTAGCCTGACTGCGAACTGAAGAAGACATGTAATATAACGTAAAACCAAAAAATTGGTTACCAGCGCTATACTAGAATAGGTACCGTATTTGCCGACGTATAAGACGACCCCCCAACATTTCCACTGAAAATATAGAGTTTGTTATATACTCGCCGTATAAGACTACCCCCTCTTCCGCACACCTCCGCACCCATCATCACCATGTCTGCCCAGCACCCATCATCATCATGTCTATAGTTGTAAATGGAAACTGAGGATGGATGGAAAGAAATAGTTACCCTTTGCAATATTTGATGCGCCGTTCTCGGTTCCTATTGCAGGCACGGTCAACACTCACCCTCTCTACGGGGAAAAGTGGTCCGGTGTCTGACTCTGGATCCTGATTAAACTGGTTGTGTGATGATTCTTGCTTCAGGGTTTAGGTATAGAATAGGAACATGTGCGGGGAGGCCCATTCGGGGCGAACTTGGTGCGATATTACAGATTTATTGATGACCTTTTCATCATTTGGAAAGGGGATGAGAATGAAGCTAAATTATTTACAAGAGAAAAAAAGGTGATGCGCTAGAAAATAACAATGGATTCTCGACAGGTATTATGAAAATAGAAAAAATATTTATTTAAAATAAAAAATTACTGAATTCTAATAATAAAACAGTTGAATATAATGCAGCAGAGTGGTAATCATAGCAGGTGCACAGATATTTAGTTGCCTTCTATTGGTAAGAAGAAACATATGTGTCTATTGTCTTCAATATGATGCACTCAAAGACACAAAGTGAACAAACATAAATAATGTCCGCTGGAAACAATAATATTGCCTCTGATTGTAATGAGGCTGAGAAAATAGGCTGGTATAACAAAACGAAAGTCTGTTTAATGGGAGCCTTAGGAGACTGTAGCCATTGAATAGAAATTCACAGGGAGGGAGATACGGAGCAGTAGAAAGTACCGTCAGTTGTACTGCAAAGACTCACGTGTCCATTGAGTGTGGGAACCGTCAAGTGTGTGGAAAAGCGGTACCGATAACCAGGATGCAGGCTGGATGATGTTACCCGTTATGAACGGGAAATGGCTTGTGTATCAGTCCCGATATCTCTGCTGGTGACACGTGGACGGTGCTGTATAGCATGGTGCCGGCAAGAAGCCGGAGTGATCTCACCGAGGGGGTTGATCAGACCTCCTGGTCAGACCACTGGCCGAAAGCTCTCTCCTCCGTTAGTAAATGGTTGATGAATAAAGATTCTTTGTAATATAGGCTCTCCTAGGAATGTGTACAGCGGATCCTAGATGGCAACAAAGTGCAAGTGCTTTTGTAAATAAAATGAAATGAACCACATCAAATGCTGCCCCTTGACGCGTTTCTTTGTCCTAGTGCTGACAATTTCATCAGAAGGGATTTCTTCTGATGAAATTGTCAGCACTAGGACAAAGAAAAGGTATATTTCTTTTTCACAGATTGGCAGTTACTGTGTGGTAGATAGCGCTCTGAATATAACTTTTTCTTTCACACCAATCCACCAAGCTCGAGTTAGATCTCTTCTTATTTAGCTAAATTATTTGTACAATATCTTAATTACAATCAATATAATCTTCATTTCACTTCTACTTACCATCAAACAAGTATTGATTATCTGGATCTTACTTTAACGGCTTCTGGTAATACTATAATAAGTAAGAATTACATAAAACCAGTTAGTTCCAATAACTACCTACATTATAACAGCAGTCATTATAGACCATGGGTTGCCAACATACCCAAAGGGCAATTAGGCCGTTTAAGGAGAAATTGTTCTTTAGGAGTTGACTTCAACAATCAGGCAGCAGAGCTACTAGATAAATTTAGACACAGAGGTTACCCGGAAGACTTATTACAAAAAGCACATAGTTCTATAAGTAATCTAGATAGAGAAACTCTTTTACAAACTACTACTTCAAAAAAATTTCAAAGTCCAAACATCAATAATATTCAAAAAGGTGTATCATATATATCTAAATTTAACAAAAAATCTTATAAAATCAAAAAAGTTATACAAAAAAATTATGGCGTGTTATTAACAGACCCGATCTTAAGTAAAATTTTACAACCTAATCCTAGAATTATTTTTCGAAAGAATAGAAATTTAAAAACTTTTTTGGCGCCTAGCCAAATCAAAAAAGACAACAGAATTCAACACAAGACTAATAACTGGTTATCTAATAAACCAAAGGGCTGTTATAAATGTGGGAAGAATATTTGCATCACTTGTAATTACATTTTGCATAAATCCATTTCTATCACCTCCACAGTGAATTCAAAAATATTCCCTATCAAGCAATTTATTAATTGTGAAAGTATAAAGTATATATATTATTTACGTACTGCAGTGTCCTTGTAAACTGCAGTACGTTGGTCGTACTACTAGGAATTTAAAAATCAGATTTAGGGAACATAGGAATAACATATTGAAAGGTCTTATGACACATAGTGTCTCTAAACATTTTAAATATAAACATAACAGCGATCCTAAAGGCCTTACCATTTGTGGTCTCGAACATATCCAAACAACTGAATAGATTGATAGGGAATAGATATTCCAAATTATGCCAGAAAGAGCATTTTTGGATATTCAATTTACAGACACTGTTCCCCGAAGGCCTTAATGAAGACCTAGAATTTCAATCTTTGGGGCTATAAACTACCACTGTGAAACCTCCCAATTAATTTGATCATCTCTATTTCATCTGTTTTCTGTATTTTTTTTTTTTTTACTTTTGAGCCTAAGTTTTATACTGATTCACTTAGGAATCATCTTGAAATATTTTTATACCTACTCAAAACATGATAAGTTTGGGAAACACTTTCATAAGGTCATGTAAATTATCATTATTATTATTTTTTCTTAAAAAGAACTAACGCATTTCACAACTTTCATACCACGCATTTCACTTATTGAATAGAAGAAAAATTAAATAAATTGATAAGATGATTGAAAAGTACTTTCACAAGGTTAAGAAAAATTTGTTATATAATATTATAACATCTAAAAAGAGACTAACGCGTTTCACTTTACTAAATTTTATTTATAATAAAGAAAAAATCGATCAAGATTTTTTAATTACAGTAAATTAAAGGGTTTTGTAATAGAGTGATCTGTCTAACTATAAATTTAAAGGGTCATATCCAACATAATTATTTATATGTATTTATCACTACATTATGAATTCAGATTTGTTCTTCACCTGCAAAGAAAATAAGAAACTTTTTATAAAGATTTACTGGAGACATATACAATAAAAGTGGATTTAAGATCTTTAAACATCTAAAAATCTCTTTTTTTGTGATAAGCTCCTATTATATGATTCATTGTTATCAATTAATGTTGATTGTTAATGGAAACTATATACATAAAAATAGTGACTTATAAATTACATATTATTAATCTGATACTTTTCTGCATTGATCCATATAGTTTATTTGTATATTATATTTGCTTATATGTATAGATACTAATGGAAAATTGTTATAACATGTAACATAAAATTATATAAGTAATATTTGTATATGTACAGAAATCGATGGATAAACATTATTTATGTAAATAATCATACATGTAAATAAACATATGTGTCTTTGGTTTTTGATATGCATTTTTGCCTAGAGATAACAAGTCAATTTTTTAGTACCAGCAAATAGTTATTTGAATTGAGGAAAGCAACTAATACAGCTGTAGGCAATTAGGAGATCCTATATCTACCTAAGCACTTCCTATTCCTGTCATTTCGGCTTGAAAAAGTTCTAAACAAGAATGAAACATGTTGCCGCGGAATAAGAGCTCCCTGGTCTTGATTCAACTGTAGCCAGATAGAACGCATCTACACCTTTACAAAAGTGGAACTTTTTTACACTCACGTGAGTTTATTGGAAACCGCAACTCTGGAAGTAATATTCTATATCTAAACCCTGAAGCAAGAATCATCACACAGCCAGTTTAATCAGGATCCAGAGTCAGAAACCAGATCCAGAGTCAGACACGGTGAGTGTAGACCGTGCCTGCAATAGGAACCGACAACTGAGCATGAAATATTGCAAAGGGTAACTATTTCTTTCCATCCATCCTCAGTTTCCATTTACAACTATTATTCAAGTTGTCTATGCATGCAAAACCACATCTGATCACAATTTGAATTAACTCTGTACTTTAGAAACAGCCTAAGGGCATTACTATTGTGGATATAACGCTTATCAATTAATTCTACTGAACGTTTAATCGGCTCAGATTGTTTAAAGGCAAACAAGTCTGCAACAAGACCAGCCTTTTTTGAGAGCATAGCATTGCATATTTTATATTTATTTTATGTCTATGTATGTTCATTGTTATTAACTAATTGTTATTTTTTATTCACATGTCTTAATGTTCTATATGAGCATTATATTAAAATTTACATTTTTACATCCATCGGTTTCATCTTTTCAGCCATCCTGAGATATTTACTAATATATTCACAGCCAATCTAGCAAATACCGTATTTTCCGGGGTATAAGACGACTTTTTTGCCCTGAAAAACATGCCTCCAAGTGGGGGGGTCGTCTTATACACCGGGTATAGCTGGTGTGTATTTTTTTTTTTAAAGCCCTGCTGCTTTAAGCTGCTGTACACGGCGGGTGGCAGGGCTCTGCACAGACGTAGGCCACATCTGCGGTCACGTGAAGTACTGCTAATACAGGGCTCCAATGGGAGCTCTGTATTAACTGTTTGTCATGTGACCGCAAACGGGGGCTGCGGGACGCGCCGCGGAGGAGAAGACAGCAGTCGGAGGAAGACTTCAAAGCCGTCAATTTTCACTAAACTTATATATCTTCCCTTAAGGACTCTTTAATTTTGATCTGCACTGCTGTCCTCGCACCGGGCACCTCTATTTGTGCAGAGTCACTGGTCTCCCTCACCCCATAACGCCTTTACAAGGGGTGAGAAATTTGGGCCAGTGTCTATTGTTTGCACCTGTGCCATTCTCTTTGATGCTTGACTGTCCCACCGTCAGAAGTAATCCTTCAAAACTCCCTCTTCACCCATGCAGTGACCCACTAATTAAAGCACCACTTCTCCAGCCATCGAACAGTACCTTCTGTATATTTGGAATATGTTCTTATTAGATTCAACTACAATAAAAAACATAAAACTAATAATTAGCTCTAAAAGGCTCTTAATATGCCTCCAAAGAGAGTCAAAGTCACAGCCCTTCCTCCACCAGTCTGCTTTCCAGTTATGCAACAGTCTAAATTGGCTAGTAAACCACATGCACCAGATGAAGTTCATCTCCCTTCATTCCTTTTGGTAACCAAAGGTTTCAAGTCTTTACCTTTTGAAAAATCTTTATGTAGCCCTTGACCCTGAGGCTCCTCTTACAGTGAAATCCATGCAACTCCTGTCGGCCTTTAAAGTTGACTTGTTGTCTGAAATTAAAGTAGCGGTTAGGGAGATTAACAAAGAGGACTCTGAAATCGGTGAATGCACCCACTACCTTGAATCCAAAATGGATTTATTGGTCACGTCACATAACATTTAAATCAATATCCATGACTCTCTCCAATATAATCTCACAGCTGCGTAATAGGCAAAGGTGTAATAATATTAAAATCAGAGGAATTCCATTGTCAATACCTAATAAGGATTTACAAAACTTTGCCATGGATATATTTTGCAAACTTCTGTTAGAAGCCATGGACTCTGACCTAATAATCAACAAAATTAATTCCCTTCCTAGGCCTCGGTCGGCTACAGGAAATTTCCCTAGAGGTACTCTCCTGAGGCTTCACTTCCACATCAAGGAGCAAGAAGTCTTAAGAGCAGCCTGGAACACAGAATCTTCAGTCATCCTAGATGGCCTCAAAATGTTCCCCCGATTTCTCTTTAGCTACTCTACTCAAGAGAACCCATCACTTCTGCTTGAGAGCCAAAGAGCTCTCTTACTGGTGGGGCTTTCCAGTTAAATTATTGATTCACTACGGAGGATCTACCTATGTTGTTTCTTCGCTAGATGCTGGTATCACGCTCCTATATGAATGGTAACCTTTCACACAGTTTCTTCTCTTAATCCTAATTGTAAATTAAATGTTTTTCATTGTTAATTGTTAGTAACCATTAAAATTTTCCTGTTTTTTGAAAGTTGTTTTGTCTATTACTGTTGGTTAACTTGACCTTCTTGAAAATCTGATCAGTTTTTGTATCTTGTGGTGCTGTAGTTCAGCACACAGTTATACTTATTGTTGTGAATTCTTCTGTCATTACCTTTTTGTTCTTTTGTGGGTTACTCTGTGGGTGCAAGATGGCTATGCCGCGGCCAACAGATTTTACTGCATTGCAATGTATGGAGACTAAACTCCCCACAGAAGCGCAAACTGGCCTTAACTACTTTTTAAAAACATAAAGCATATATTGTGGTGGTTCAAGAGTCACATTTTACTTCGAAAAACCTTCCTTTTTTTTTAGAGACCAATGGAGTTGCTATCCTATTTAGTGCTAAGCTTAATTTTAACTTCAAAGTCAAAATTGAGGATAAAAATGGGCGTCCCCTGCTTCTATCCATTCTTTTAGAGGATAAATGGATAACCTTAGTCTACCTCTATGCTTCTAACTCGGGACAGATAAACATTCTCCGCCAACTGTGCAATTTAATACAGAAGCATAGGAGAGTTAGCTTTATTTTCCTAGACAACTTTAATTTAGTTTTTTCCAAAATTAGACAAATCCCATCCTGATTTGTCCCCAACTCAGAACTCAAATGGCCCCTCTGCAGCTTTTAAGAAACTCTTTGCTGATTTTGATTTATATAATATTTGGAAGGTACAAGAACCCTAAGGTAGCGACTTTACTTACTTTTATAATGTCCACAATTCTTACTCCTATAGATCTGCCCCTACGGGCTTGCTGTAGGACTCATTGTTCAGCATGGACATTGTACACACCTGCCCCTAGAGGCTGCTGCTTAGACTTAGTCACCATGATTAATTTACAGCACCTGAGCATCTAGGATAAAAGGACATTTCTAGCTAACTCAGGTGCTGGTAACATAGTAACATAGTTGATGAGGTTGATAAAAAGAGACCAGTCCATCAAGTTCAACTTATTATGGATCTCCTGTGATCCCTATCTTTATAATTGAAATTAATCCAGATGTAGCAACCTCCAAACTGTTGCAATCTGGAAAAAATCTCTGTTGACCCAGGATGACCGTCCTATTTCTCCCTGGCTCCACTACTGTCCTTCATTAAAATTATTGGTCCTGGACCCTGTTAAAAATGTATCTAGCCCTTTTTCTTTTTTTTTAATTGAAAACACATGTTACACAATTTGCTTGAGCTACCACAAACTTATTTGATCAATAGTAGCAATACAATAGAAGTAACTTTATAATGTCCGAAAAGCAATTTTGACATAGATGATATGACAATATCAGACAGTTTTAACAATACTTTATACTTAAAATAGGCCAAGTTCAGTACAGAGATATACAAAAAGTATATGGGTGAGTATAACATCAAATTTACCATCCAATCCTGGAATCCAGCGAGAGTGCTCCCAATGGCACCCCAAGCAAGCCTCAGATAATAACCAGGCACCCCCAGTTACTAAACTATGATAGGGGGGTCATTGTCAACCATTCAAAGGCAATACCAAGTAGTGTACTCAAAACAATTGTATAGGCGGTTTTTAGTATGTGAGGGCGAGATATCAATGTAACTCTCCCAGGTGTTGAGAAATCTGAGTTCCCTATCTAATGTGGCCTCCAACCAATCCATCTGAAATACAAAAATATGTTTTTCCTTGAAAAGTCTGAAAGGGGGAACCCCTGGATGGTTTCATGTTTGGTGTATAGTTTTTTGGTGGCCACTCCTATAGCCAACAATAAACATTTTACACCTTGATTAACCCTCTTATTCCCTGGCAGTACTCCCAATATTGCCCATTCCGCATTGAATCTAACCCTTTTTTAAACATATCAAGTAAATCTGCCATCACAACGTTCCCTGGCAGTAAATTTCATATCATGACTGCCCTTACTGTAAAGAACCCTTTTCTTTCCTGGTTGTGAAACTTCCTCTCCTCTAACTTTAGTGGGTGACCACATATCCAGTGTACAGTCCTTGGGGTAAAAAGTTCTCATAAAAGTTCTCTGTATTGACCCATGATGTATATACTAATCATATCTCCTCTTAGACGCCTCTTTTTTAAAGAAACACGCCTAAACCGACTAGCTGTTCCTCATAGCTCAATGACTCCATACCCTTTATCATTTTTTGTCGCTCTTTCTGAACCCTTTCTAGTTCCAAAATGTTTTTTTTATTGAGTGGTGCCCAGAACTGAACTCTGAACTCTGTATTCGAGATGAGGCCTTGTCAGCCTCTTGCTCAATCGTCCTGCTACTTCTGCCTTGCATGCTTGTGATCCAGCTGCCCTTGTACTGTTTGTAGTCTACTCCTTGATTTTGGTATATATTTATGTTCATTTGTAGGTTTGTTTTTGTGTTTTCCTTGTGCTCCAGTGTTTACTGTTATCTGGACTCATTATCATTGTATTTAGTTTACCCTTGTGATCCAGCTTCTAGTGTTTTTGATTACTACTACTTTGTGCTACGTGTGCCCTCTGATTTCTGTTTATACTTTTAGGGCTGATTCAGAGTTTGGGAGTCAGGGCAAAACAGGTGCAAGCGTAGAGCTTGGCTAAACCAATTTGCAGTATGAGGTGTGATAATTAATTTTAATTATGTTGCATGCAGGAAAATACTTTATTTTTGCATATAGAACTCACATACTGCATAGCTTTATGTTTAATCTAAAAAATAGTTCAGGTCAGAAACTTCACCTCTTATTTCTAATTCTGCTTTTACCATTTAAATTTGCCTCCCCTTGCAATTCATCACAGTATTGCTCAGGTCTACACTTGCATATAAAAAAAGGTGTAAGTGCAACTCTGAATCAGTCCATTGGTGCTTATAGGCTGTAGGTTTTGTATTGTTCCTGATTTTATCATTGTTATTGCAGCTTCCAGTTCACATTCTCCTTTTACCTGCATTCTGTTGTTTGCACTAATAAATATTTCTGGTTTATTCACCCTCCCTGGTAATTAGTACTTTGTTTCACCTGGAGCTGCCTTCAAGGGATTGTGACCTGCTGGGTGTCCTGCTGCACAAGCCTATCCCAACCATCAGGAGCTCTAGTGAAAACTAGGCCCCAGTTAGATTCCACACCCTAGGAGCAGTTCCGTAACACCTGCAGTATTCCTATTGAATTCAAATAATTCTAATTACCTGATCCAATCATACCCTCTATTATGACATTGGAATTTAGTTCAATAGAATGTCCCACCACGGCCTTGGAGACTTTCATATTATTTACTTACCTCTTTGGAGGCTAAAAAAAAGCGTTTTCGGATGCTTTGTAGTCCACATTAAAAACTAAAATAACGAGGACTTCCGGTGGGCGGATCACCAAGGTGGCCGCGTTTTACTTCGGCTCCCGGCACCGTGACCCATAAACGCTAATATTTGTCCATACCATAGCGGCATAGGCGGTATCTCAGGTGCGGGAAGCTTGCTGAACTTTGGGAGAGCAGTTTGGGCTGGTGGGGAGAGCCATACCTGCCCCGGAGTCTGCCTTCAATGAGCAAGGCAATCTTGGCGCGTTGAGCAGAGGCGTATCCGGGCCTTCAGCCAGAAGGCAGCAAGCCGACATCCAGTGCCGCGGCGCATCGGGAGATGAGCGGTGACTTGCCCCTTCCCCGCCCCATATTACCCATCCTCAAGCGGCGCAGACGGACAGTAGGTGGAGGAGCGTGGAGTAGAGAAGAACTGTGACCCCCGGGGGCCCGCTTTTTGTGGATTCGAGCCGCGCTTCAGGCCTTGGGAGGAGACACCCTGGTGGGGCCCTGGAACGATACTGCCTGGACTGACTTACCTGGAGGTGGCCACGATAGGAGTGCGGACGGCGGGCGTTGAGGGCGCGGTTGTTGCCATCCAGCGGAGTTCGGCCTTGGAGAGGAGGACGCCACAGCCACGTGGACGCTGGCGCCATTTATGAAGCTAAGTGTCCTCTGTCTTGGGTACTGTCTCCTGTAGCCCCTGCACGGCGCAGTGACTTCTTTTGAGTTTAAGGGAAAAGGGACATTCACCTTGAGCCCTGTCAGGTTTGTGGTATTGAGGGGTTAACAAAGTCACCTGTGGCAATAAACAAGTTTTTGTAGTCTACAAACTCACCACATTACTTTGGAACCATACCACAGTGTTTTCCCTGTGCAATCATTTACTACAGCCCTTGCAATATACCGATTTGGATTCTTGGTCCCTTGGATATAAACAGATCATTTGCAAGAGCCTGGATCCCTGTTGCCTCCTTGTGGCTTACTAACTGCCTAGATAGGGGGTGTGGATTTCTGCTCACTTCAGTGGTTGGGACCCCTACGACTTGCTGCACTTGGTCCTGGACTTTGCGGAGGGGAAAGATTAAAGCCTGAGGTGCTCTGGCCTAAACCCAGACGAGCACTTTATTAGCAGTGCATTGGCTGCACGTGCACCTGTGTCTTTGTGTATGACTGCAGTCCCATCCAACTAATTGCCTATAATCACCTACTTTGGTTAAACGGTTCTTGCTAAGCTGATTGCATTTGTATCTACATTGTTGTGCTAACCCTACCAAGGGCATTATTAATTTCAGGGTTTTTTCTGTTGGGAAACTGCAACTTATCCTCGCTAGTTGCTTGCTATAACCTGTCTCTGTCACCTGTCACACATATACCCGGTGTGCGAGTTCTTGCAGTTGTTATTTCTTGGCTGCTCATATCTATATCAAAATAATTGTGACGACTCCACTAAGGATATAGGCATCGCAGGTTTTATTTTTGCAAATTTATATCTTAATATAGCTAATTGCATACTATAACCTGTGTGTGTTACTTGGATTATATATTACCAGTACAGATTTGTATTATTTACAGTTGTCAAGTTTGCAAATTCTCTCCCTTGATTGACTGCATATATATCTGCATTTTTGTGATAAATATCCCAAGGGTATAAGCACCATAGGTCCTATTTTCTTATACAATTGTAGTGAACTCTAGCTGTTAACACACCATAACTGGTCTTTACTAATTTCCAAATATATACTTGGGGTATCTTTTTTTATTACTCTTATCCCTTGGATACCTGACATAGAACCCATGTAGTCCCTGCTCAGTGTGGGGTCGCATTGTGGATATATATCATAGCTGACTGCAGCGAATCTTAGTGTAACTCCTCTGGCTGTGCTTATGGCGTACTCCCATCATTCCCCTGGGCTATTTGCCTCCTATGGAAAAATACTTTGACCCAGCTATGCCATCTAAGTCTTCTCAGTCATCTACCTCGGCCAAAGGAGGTAGGGCTAAACAACCTCCTCCAAAACAAAACCCCCCCGCGCTCTCCTCTCTCCTCCCCAGAGGTAGACCCACTCGACTCGGCACCTACAGTCGCCCCTGCTAGCGCGGCCGGTGATATGGCCAAAGAATTATTCAACATGATAATGCCTCACATCGACAAAAAATTCGAGGAGCTTCAGGCTCGCCTGGACTCCACTTTAACTAAAATAGAAACAAATGCGTCTCGCATTACCACTCTAGAACAGCGGACCAGTGATGTGGAGGACTCCTCTAACTCCATGCTGCAAACCATTTCCAATCAAGAGGCGACTATTCGCTCCTTGGTTGACAAACTCGATGACCTCGAGAACCACAGCCGACGTAATAACTTGCGGTTTGTGGGGATTCCTGAGGCGGTTCGAGGGGACCAACTAAATACCTTCCTCACTGTGGAGATTCCTAGGGGGCTGGGTATTGCAGCTGGGTCGGATGCGCCTCAAATTGAAAGGGCCCATAGATTAGGTCCCGAGCGTGTGGGCCATAATTCAAGACTGAGGTCGGTCATAGCAAAATTTTTTGATTTTAGGGTTAAAGAAAATATCCTGACAATGTAAAGCAAAGCGCAGCGTTTGATAGTCCAGGATATGCCAATTCTGATATTTCAGGATTTTTCTGTGGCTGTCTCACAAAAGCGTAAGGAGTTTGCGGGGGTCTGCAAAATGTTACATGAACAAAATAAAAGGTTCACACTCATGTACCCTGCCAAGCTGCGGCTGTTTGAAAATGGTAACCCAATCTTTTTCACTCACCCTAAATTAGCAGAACGGCATGTTAAAGGGCTTGACCGTCCACCTGATGCGCAGGGTGATTAATACTCCAGTTCTTAAGCATTAGTCAGCTATTATAATTAGTCATAATAAATGGCTATACCCTACAGATCATTTTTTCTCCGCAATGTGGCCTAACGCTACAATCCCTCTATCCCTTCCCCTTTTCAATTTCTATGATGTGTTTTCTGAGGTGTGAGCTGAGTGGTTTTCGGCACTCACCTTTGATTGTACCTTGTGTTCGGAAAATTAGAAAATGTTTGAAGGTGCATTCGAATAATGTTGCTCAATCTGTCCAATTTTGTTTAATGTTAAACGCTCAATCTCAATTTTTGCATGCAAAGGTTACAATGTATTTCATATGTCCTCTGCTTCTTTGTCTTACTTTCTATTTTAGACTAAGATATAGTTATCCTGTGTTCGAGGAGACATCCGTGGGGGTAACAGTCATAAAATTGTTGTTACACGGCTGGTAGGAGGATCCTCTTCTCTGGGGTAGAATGGCTTCACCGCTAAGTATTCATGCTCAATCCCCGCCCCCAATGCCCCGTTCCCTTAAATTGGTCTTGTGGAATGTGGGAGGCCTCAATTCTGTGATAAAACGTAAAAAGGCTCTAACTAGTCTCAAAAAACCTCACCCAGACGTTACATTCTTGCAAGAAACACATCGGACTGATGATGGACGCTCTACTTTAAAGGCTCCTTGGCTCGATAGCTGCATTTCGGCCCCATTTCGCACAAAATCTAGAGGGGTTGCCATTTTGTTTTCCCGCAGTCTCCCCCATGCCATACATGAGACTATAGTTGATCCCAACAGGCGTTTTATTATAGCAGATGTTGATTTGTACCACTCACGCTACACCTTGGTGAATGTTTACGCTCCCAACTCGGACGCAGTCCTTCTTTCACATGTTGTCCAATATCCTCTTCCAACGGAATAATGCCCCCTTGTTTGTTGCCGGGGATTTTAATACGGTGGATGACCCGTGTTGGGATAAATCACCCCCGGCTGGCACTCCCTCGGCCCCGCAATGGCAGATCCTTCCTAAATTCAAGGCCACACTTGCACTCACAGACATTTGGAGGCTTCTCAACCCCGCGGATAGGACATATACTCATATTTCGGCTGCACATAATTCCTTTTCAAGGATAGATTTTATTCTCCTGTCAGATGTCTTGGTCTCCCGAACATTAAAATCCCACATTCATGATATTCTAATATCAGACCACGCCCCTGTCTCACTGCAATTGGATCTTATTCCGGCGTCTCCGTCGGATCGTTTATGGCGCTTCCCGGCGTATTTGTACTCTCACGAAGATTTTCGTAGACACATGGTTGGGGAATGGGCCAATTTTGTAGACGATAACATTAAACATTTAGACAACCCTGCACTCTTTTGGGCGACATCCAAGGCGGTCATGCGGGGGCACATAATTAGCTACGTATCTAGGCGAAAAAAGGAAGCAGAACAGACATGTCAGTCCCTCCGAAATTCTCTTAAAGTAAGCTTTGACAATTATACAACATACCCTTCAGAAGAGAATGCTCAAACATATAAGAATGCTCGAACACTCCTGGAGGATTTCTTGTCAACCCAGGCCAAGCAGGCTCTTCTGTTTTCAAAGCAAAAATAATTTAAATGGAGAAATAAGACGGGGAAACTATTAGCCTCCATGACGCGTCTTGAGAAAAGGAAAAGCTATATTCTTTCCATTAAACATCCCACGTCACACTCACTCCTATATACTACAGCTAAACTGCCACGATTGACTCCGGAGCAGCGGGAAATATTGGAGGCTTATATCAAGTTGGGAGAAGTGCAAAAAACAATTTCCAGTCTTCATCTAAACAAGTCTCCGGGCCCTGATGGCTTTTCAGCCGATTATTATAAGATGCTCAAAGAGGAACTCAGCCCCACTCTTCACGCATTATATCAGCATATCCATTGACACAATCCTCCATTTCCCACATTCAATGAGTCCTATACAACGCTCATTCCGAAACCGGGTAAGGACCCCCTTGATCTTAACTCTTATAGACCCATCACTTTGCTCAATACTGACTTCAAAATTTTGAGTAAGGTGATGGCAAATCGTTTACAATCAATTCTACCCCAGCTCTTAACTCATCACCAACTTGGCTTTGTGGGGGGCCGTCACTCAGTTCGTGGTATACGAACAGCGATAGCGGCGGTGGTAGCAGCCTCCTAGACTCCCCAGCAGGAACAAATGCTCTTAAGTCTTGACACCCACAAGGCTTTCGATACCATTTTGTGGCCTCACTTATTCACGGTTATGGAACAAAGGTTGTTTTCTCCCGATTTTGTTAATCTTATTCGATACTTTTATACTACTCCAACAACACGTTTACTAATAAATGGAATGCGTGGGGCTGCCCCTTGTCTCCCCTCCTTTTTAATATTGCGATTGACCCTTTGTTATGTATTCTCCAGTCTTACCGTAGTTTCGAAGGCATAAGGATTGGTTCGCGGGAGATCAAATTAACCGCTTTTGTGGATGATTTGTTGTTGTTCATCTCCAGGCCAAAGGATTCCTTGTCTCTGATACTGGATAAGGTGTCGGAATTTGGTAGTATTTCGGGAATGGAGGTGAACACGGCAAAGTCGACGGCAATGTTTCTGCGACTGGGTGTGTGTTGTCCGAGTTGGGGGCGTTCTATTCCTTTACAATGGGTTGAGGAGTCTTTCACATATCTAGGCATTCTCTTACCAAAAAAAATCATTTTTCTTTATATCGCTTAAATGTTTCTCGGGCTATTGGGGAGATTGCGGAGGAATTCAAGAGATGGGATCATTTACAGCTCTCCTATTTAGGCCGAGCAAACTTAATAAAAATGGTATCCTTTCCGCGATTACTCTATCTGATCCAATCCTTGCCCCTTTTATTTTCCGGGAAAGACGCACGTCACATCATGGCCTTATTTCGTACTTTTATATGGCACGGTGGTAGAGTTAAAATCAGTATGCGGAAACTTTGCCAGACAAAAGCCAATGGCGGCATTAACTTCCCTAATGTCACTGACTACACCCATGCAGCTGGGCTAAGATACCTACACTGAGAGCTGGAAATAAGAAAATTGGTGTATGTACTGGCTCCATACCTCTGACTTATATGCTGACTCAAAACTGGAGGCTCAATTTCTCCCAAATACGGATTTAGTATCCTTTTTGCACTCCCACGTTCATGACGTCCCTCAGGATATACGTGATAACCCCTTGTTATGGAATGTAAGGAGAATTTGGCACATTCTCCGGCGTAGAATGGGGTTGAATACCTACAAATCTCTTCATCTTCCCTTTCTAAAGAACCCCAACTTCCTTGGCGGTGAGGCATCCTACCCCTTTACTATCTGGAGAGTCAGTGGTATTCATTCTGTGCGACAATTGGTAGATCAGTCTTGCAAAAGAGTTCTCTCCTATACAGAAGCGGTCCCAAAATTCGAGGTGGTGGCGGCTTATCCTGTGGCTTTCCTTCAGGCGCAGCATTATATATCGGCTATAATACAGGAGTTCTCTCCTGATGACCGAGGAAATCTGCTGGATGCAAAGCTTCTACAGCCTCCGGCCACGCATAACGCCTTATCTCGTAATTATTTCCACATTCGGGAGACCATTGATCATTCTACTACGAGAACGAGTCTCGGTTCCCCAGATGGTTAAAGCTCTGCATTATTCGCGTCGTATGCTCTCATCCAGTGCATATAACGAACTGTTTCTTAATGTATTTCATTATAGTTACCTGTCACCCCTTTGTAGATTTAAAATGGGATCCATACCGTCTCATTGCTGTCATCGCTGCCTCTCCCCTGAAGCAAATTTATTTCATTGTCTCTGGGGTAGCCCTCTTATTCGCCATTTCTGGTTACAAATCAAAAGATATGCTGAGTCTACCCTGGTTATTTTTGTCCCTTTCACACCGGAATGGGCTATACTGGGCATTCTTCCTCCGCGGCAGCAGGTGGGGCAGGGCTGTAAACAGATGCTTTTGATGCTCTCCTCGGCGGGTAGAAAGGCTATATTACAGGAATGGCTCCATTCATCCGCCCCCTCACTACCTCTTTTTAAAATCAAATTATTAAATTTGTTTCAGATGGCCTGGGTGGAAACCCTGCTCGAGAAAGAGAGAAGGGTGGGGAAATGTTTTCTAGTATGGGAAACCTACATTTCTTATCTACATCACAATGTCAAGTTACAAATATATAACAGTCTGAAGCACAGATCATGGTATGAATATAGGCTACTTGATAATGACCCTCCCATAGACTTGTAATGACTGCCCAGGGTTTTGCTAGCGCGGATGTCTTCTCCTTCCATCTGTTGATCTTCATTGTTTTCACTTGCCATTTCCTTGCATCCACGGATCATTACTAATATTGCAATGTTGTATTGGCCATTGTATGATTTTCGTCTGTAAGCTTATGTTGTCATCTGCTAGTTGAAGGACAGACTTTGAGTACGTGTATCTTATCTCTGTTTGTATCTCTTAGACCACTCTGTATAGGTATGATGATATGTACTCGCTCATATTGTATGCTTTTCTGAATGCATCTTAAATAAAAAATTATTATAAAAACTAAAATTACTTTGCTACCTCAACAAAATCAGGTTCCTCCATCTAAAACCCTTCGAAAAGAACTTGCAGCTGCAAAAAGCCAACAAAAATTACTCATGATCCATACCAAAGTTGCTCTCACCAGACTTTGTCAAACCTATCTTTAACCAGAAATAAAGCTGGAAAACTTCTATCTACAAAACTGAAATCTAGAAAAGCGCAGTATCACATTACATTCCTAGACTGTCCCAGGGGTGTTAGAACTGTTAATCCTGCAGATATTTCAAGCAAGTTTGCTGAATATTATTCTCAACTTTATAACTTAAGTAAGGATCCACACACTTTCCAACCTACTCAATCTACTCCAACCTACCTATTCAATCAAACTTTTCTTAGATTCGGTCAAGTTGCCACGGTTGGATCTATAGCAGATCTCTGTGCCCCCTGGACTCACCAGGAAACAGACTATGGATCGGATCCAGACCTGGAGATGCGCCCTCCAGATGTTACGTTAACCATCGTACAGAACTTTGTTCCATAAGATTCTCCTCTGCTCGCTAAGGTGGGCGGGGGAACTATGCAAAGTGTACAGCGTGGGTGTCACCACCCACTTACAAGTGGATAAGCAGTCAGACGGACCGCTGATCCATGTGACTTAAGGCTGCCTTATGGCAGCGTAGTCACACTTGTTACAAACAAGAGAGGGGAGTGACAGGGGGAGTTTACTACCCTCTCAGACTGACAGACCCCAGCACATACAGAAAACATGCAAAGGTCTCGATCTGGTCCTATGTTATTAAGAATTCAGAGGCTAAATCACTGGGCACAGACAGTGTCACTAGTGAGTTTTATGATACTTTTCAAGAAGAGCTAGCCTCTCTCCTTTAAAAAATTTTTATGCATTCAGAGATGGCGAACTCTTTCCACGCAAAATGCTAGAAGCTCAAATTATTACTATATTTGGGACTTCCGGTTGGATGGCGCACCACGGTGGCCGCATTTTAATAGAGCTCCTGGTGAATTATATTATACTACCCGACATTGCGGTTAAAATAGCTGAAAATTAGCTCACAGCTGATTCCAGATACCACAGGTTGGAGTCCGGTGCCGCCGGACCCTAAAAATCATCACCAGGACAGCAACATTAGACCTGGAGTCGGAGGGACACTAAAGACAGAGCCGCCATCTTAGAGTGGAGCCCACGCGGTCTGGACTGCGGTGGGACCGCTTCTTAACACTGTTTCTGGCTACAGCAGATTGCTGATCCGAGGCACGATTTATATTTTACTGGCAACAAGAAGAAGGTCGCAGGTAAGAGAGGCTTTTATGTCCTAAGCCCCCTGCCACTGAGTAATATCGGAGACATTTACTCGTGCACAAATGGGCACGAAACACCTCCATTACAGAGTGAGGCAGCTTGTGAAACCATAAGACGGCGTTATATAGATAAAGTGGAGACCACTTACATTTCCCATGCTTTTGGCTGCATCACTCTAAAGGGCTATAGATGAGTGAGGAGGACACTGTTTCACTAAGAGGCAGGCTATAATAGAACTGTGTGAGTGGCAACTACGTCCAAACCTTCATCTTGTCCACCTCACACGTAGTCCAAAGGCCTTATTCTTCATCCTTCCATCTCCCAGTGTGCTTGAATAGGCAGCAGCTCCACATATCTTTGTACACAGTATAATTTTCTCTTGCACCGTGCCTGAACAGGTAGCTCCATTTGTATTGATCGCAGTTATAGGCAGCACCTAAGCCTTCCATATTTCTGTACATACTACCCGCTCATCTTTTACACTCTATGGTCCTGATCCAGACCTACCCTCGGCTGCGTTTTTACGTTGGTCGTAAGCGTAAAAACTGACATTTGTACTTACTGCACATGCGCGGGGCAGATGTTACTCAAAAATTCTGAGCGTGTGGATCTTGAGCATACCAGCCTCGTAACAATGCTCGAGGGGGCCGAGGGTGGGTTGAGGAATTTAAATCGTACAGTAAGGGCGTGCTAAGCGTCATAACTACCCAATGCATCGTGCCTGAACAGGCAGCTCCATAATTTGTGTTAACAGCAGGTATGGGCAGCACCTAAGCCTTCCATATTTCTGTACATACTACCCAATCTTCTCTTACGCTCTGTGCATCATGCCTGAACAGGCAGCTCCATAATTTGTATTGATAGCAGATATAGGCAGCACCTAAGTCTTCCATATTTCTGTACATACTGCCCAATCTTCTTTTCACTCTATGCATCGTGCCTGAGCCGGCAGATCCATATTTTATCATTTATAGCAGATATAGACCTGCAGACGGCTCCCTTTCACACCTGTTTTCTGCTCTGCATTGGATCTATTTACCATATATAACAAATTCCTATTCTAATAATATTCCAAACGGGAACTGTTCAATACATATCATCAAAAAGAACATCCCTTATAAATCAGCGTGTCTGAACAGACAGCAACAATATATCTTACATCTATATGTTGTGTGGTGGTCGCAGCCCTCTTCTCTCCCAAGTATCCCAGCGTGCCTGAATAGGCAGCACCGCAAGTCATCATACTGAAGGAACTTTCTCAGCTTAGGATCTGCTTTGATGCAAGGTTTACGCCATATGTAAAGGACATTCTCTTCAAAGTTTTTTACAAGGAGGACACCTGTCAATCCAGACTGCACCACTGATAAGTAACGAAAGTGCTTTGCTGTCTTGTGTTTATTGCTACCTTGATAGAGTTAGGTTTATATGTTAACTATGTAAATCACACTATTTAAATAATTTGGTGACCTGCTTTATCTGCACTTAAAGGCGCTCCTCTAAATTTTGTTTTAAGAGCTCTCCGCCCTGTCACAATCAAACTTTTCCAAAACCTAACCCTGGTCATTCTGTCCATTAACATAAAAAATGTATTTTAACATCACTGGACACATCATCTGTCCCTTAGTAGGTCTGCACTGCCCTCATACTACTCCCTTGAAAAAGGGCATTAAAAAAGGTACTTAGGTAACCCGGGTGAATCCACAATGGGTAAACTCCACCACACTCAAAGTACCTCATCCACATCTAGGGCAAGTCCTCCCTCACCTAAGTCCACAGAGCGTTCTCCTAGCTCTCAGGGTTCCCAAACTGAAATTGTTAATTCACAAATGTCACCAGCAGATACTGCCAAAGAATTATCCCTTCACCTAATTCCTTTAATGGAGCAAAAGTTAATACCAGCTTTTGATAAACGTTTTGATGCCTTACAATCAAGCATCAATACGGCTATAGTGACCATGGAGTTAAACACTAAAAGGATAGGATCCCTGGATCTGATCTAGTCGACTCACACAATGTAATACACAATACTGTCCTATCCCAATCAAAATGGCTTAAGGAATTTGAGGATAAGATTGATGACCTTGAGAACAGGGGCAGAAGAAACAATCTTAGATTCATAGGAATTCCAGAACATGTTAGAAATGTTGCCCTTATCACATACCTGCAAAAAGATCTTGTTGTGGTCTTATTTCTTCCTACCAGTATGCAGAATGCCATGACTGAAAGGACGCACAGATTGGGCCCAGAACGCTCCAACACAGGGGAAAGGCCTAGGGCGGTGATAGCTCAGTTTCTTAACTACCAAGATAAAGAAGCGGTCCTAAGAGCTTATCGCAACTTATCCAGTTTAGTGGTTAGAGATTGCAAAATCTTGATATTACAGGATTTCTCTATTTAAGTCTCAGAAGCAGAGAGCCTTTGCCCCTATATGCACAGCACTTCATGAGCAGCCTTTTAAGTTCACATTGGCCTTTCCAGCTCGCCTGAGAGTAACACATAAATGACAAACATATACCTTTGATGATCCCCAAAAAGATAGAGAACTTGTCTCCCATTTTTATTTGGATCATGAGGGGCCTGCTCCTTCTCCGATTGCCAGTAATCCCCCCAGGTCACCTTCCTAGATAATGATTTGACAAAAATCTGTTTTTTGTTTTGTAGTTGCCCTTATGGCTGGTTTTTCATAAGTCTTGTTTATAGTTTGTTAGTACACGTGTCCTATAAAAAGGACACAAATTATGTTCAGGAGGAAAAATTAAGAAAATGGTGTTGGAGTACTATAATTCGTATCTTGTTCTTTTTCAAAAATTGTTGTAGTGTTCATATGTTTTATATGCAGTAAATATGCAAGCTCTGGGTACCTCTCTATATTGTGAAATATATCTGTCTCTTAGGCTCTGTTCTCTTAGTATACTATGGCTGAAAATAATTGTCTTGATGCACACAATCCAACCCCAGACCTTCCCCTCAGTAAGATAAAACTAGTTTCTTGGAAAGTGGGGGGGGGGG